>JALBCR010002249.1:0-303393 GCA_030710515.1 Abscondita cerata
TTCCGTTTTAATTGAAAACAAGAGATTATTACATGGAGGAGAAATTATCTTCGGGAAATAAGAAAATATAGGCGTGAAGGCAGGTGTATATTCTATTTGGATGAAATCAGATCAATGCAGGACATACCGTAAAAAATCATAGCATGATAATACCGTTACGAGTGCTCGACAAGGATTTATATAAGGGCTATCGCTGTGATTTCGACCGCCTTCTTAGAAAGGAACACGGTTAATTATTACCATATTGGCAATAAAGATGGCTTTGTAGATGGTGGTTTGTTAGAATTCGAATCAAAGAAAACTGGCGACTACCACGAAGACATAAATGCTAATGTGTTTGAAGAATATTTTGAGCAGATGCTAGATTTGATACCCTAAGGATCTATAATAGTTATGGACAACGCCAGCTACCACTCACGAAGATACGAAAATTTACCTACCAGCGCTGGAGGAAAGCAGAAATTATAGATTGGTTATCTGTTAAGAATATAACTTTTGAGGATGACATGGTGAAAAGATTATTGGATTTTGTTAAAGTTCATAAGAATAAGTATATACGTCATGTTATTGACGAAATGGCAAAGAATCGGGCATTGAAGTACTGCGTTTACCACCTTACCATTGTGAGCTGAATCCTATAGAGTTGGTTTGGGCTCCAGTAAAAGATGACGTCGCTCGTAACAATACCACTTTTAAACTCGACGACGTGAAAAAACTTCTGGAAAATGCATTAAACAAAGTAACACCTAAAGATGGAAGAACTGTGTATCTTATGTCGTTAAGGAAGAAGACAAATGTTGGCAACTGGATAATTTAGTAGAGATAACATTGGTGCCAATTATTATATTAGTAAACACACAAGACAGCGATTCTGATTCCGAAATGGAAATTTCAGACGAGGAAGAAAGTTAAATGACCAAGCGTAATGTGCCTGAAACAGTGTTCTACTCTCTAAACACCATTTATTGTAACCATGAGTGAGTATTGTCAGTTATTTTTAAATATACCTATTTTTACCTTACTAATGTCTTGTTAATTAAATGAACATTTTTATGCCTGTTACTTTTATCTATTCATTTTGATAAGTTTCCATGACAACCACATAATTTTGATAATTGAGCCAAATTTACTTTTTGATGCCTAAAAATCGGTCCCCGCAAATTAATTGTAATTGTAATAAATGTACTGACAATATTTGCATTACTATTTTATTTTATATTTATGTCATATTATTTATATGTTATTTATTTTATTTGTATAGTAGATCGCATTACAAATTTTACTTCTTACGTATTATATACCATTATTTTTGTATCTTGGTATAATACCCACATCTACGGCTATGATTCTCGTTTTGTCAGTACCTGGGCTGATGGCAACGTGTTTACACAGATTAAACTATTGTTCTCAGACCCTAGATGGGTCGATATGCTACAAGAGCGGCACAATGATCGTATTTTGTTAGAATTTATTGGTTTTACTTAACCGTAGAAGTACCGCTTTCACAAGAATTATTTTAAGCAATTATGATTTATTACTCCGCGCCAATAGTATACAGACTTTAATTTGCATTTGCTCTAATTCACTTAAATTAATATGTAAACGTACTACTGTTTTTATGGAAAATAGCTAACGATAAAATTATTAGATTGTACGAAATACTACAATTTGTTCAGTAATTTTTTAATAGGATAAACGACGAACGTTTTAACGCATTTATTAGTTTCACTAGCTGCATTTTAAAGTTTAATTTACACAATTTTAACAGGCGTTTTGAAGGTATTATACAGTGATATAATAGTAGATACTTTCATTACAAAAAAAATTAATTCATGTTTTTCTTAATTTTTTTTCTTAAAATAGTATGTAAACAAGGATACAAGCAAAACATGTAAATATTAACAACTCACCCTGTTTATTTCTTTAAACTTTAATTACAATACAATTAGGTAGTTTTCTTTTACTAAACAAACCATTATTGTAATATAATCGCATAATTAGTAAACGCAAGTCTGCTTTTCGCAAAATATATCTGCAGAAAGTTTATTAATTTTAGTGTTGTGTATGACTAAAATTAATGAAGTAGTTCGACTTTATTACAAGTCGCATAAATTCTAAACGGTACAACATAAATTGAAGTAACTTCGCAAAATTTATGACATTGTTATCGATTAGAACTAAAATGTTAATAGCCTCATTATTATGGAACTAACCTTATCAAATATGACAGTGTAAGCATTGTATGCACGAATGCATGCATCAATTGTATTATTTATTGACATTTTTTCGTTTGTGCACTTCCTTAATGTCATGCACTTCAATGTTAGCTTTATGATACAGGCCCCATATTTCATTTAAACAACAAAGGGAGAAAATTTAATAATTGAAAGATCTTGCTTACTAATTAGCCACAAAAAATTCTAAATCTTTTTCCGGCATTGAAAGGTTTCTTTATCAAATTATGAACGTTTACACAAAGGTTTAATGCGAGTTTTCTTGTAGGTCTTCTATTATTATTATTTGCTTTCTTAAAAGGGAGTTTGTTAAAATTTAAAGGTAAAGGGGCGAAAGCGTGTTGTCAAACACCAAAGTCAGTATTTGTTTATTCATTAATTTAAAAAATTCTAAATTCACCAGTTCGTTAGTTGCAACTGCAATATGCAGCAATTCAATTTATCACATTAAGGTAATATTTCCGAGATTACAAACCTCGAACTAATTAGTGTTTGGCAGTATGCAAAATTAAGTAACCATCAAGTTTGGATCTCAATTTAAGCTGAACTAATTAGCTCACAAACCAGGGTTGAAAACATAATCCTATTCGATTTAACTTTAATTACATTAACTTGTTGATGCACGCAATGCACAATTTTACATCGAAAATTTAATGCCAATCGATTAAACAAATTTACTTGCTTGATATTCTGTTTAAAATGTCAATACAAAACTGACCTCTAGCTCAGTGTTCAATTTAAACCCAAGGTTATACACTACAAACTATTGGTTTATAATTGATGTTGAATGATATGTTGCTGGCAAGACATCATTGCTAGTAAAAATATACTTGATATTCTCATCGGTGCGAGGGAGTCACACCTTTAATACGATCTGTAATCTCATGCATGGTTATCGTATAAATACATCGAGACCATAAATTTGAAAATTTTAGCAAACATACAGAGTGTTCCAAAAGCACGACAAATCAAACATACATTTTCTTATGAAACGAGACTGGATTTTATATTGCAGAATTAGATTCAACTTGTTTTTCTAGATAAAAACATCTATAAAGTGTAATACCTCTAAACCCAGGGAGTTTTTGAGTTATTTCATTTTTTCAAAAAAAGAATTCGACTGCTGCAATAGTATTTATAAAACCTCAATATCTCTGCTGATAGATGGTTACGAAAACGTCATTATAATATGCCAAAGTAGTATCTTGAAAGATGCTAAATAAATCCAGGATTTAAATGATAGTACTGAAGTATGCCGAGTGTCCATAATTGCTTTAGTTAGGTGGTGTTTAGATTTCCAAAAGTCAATTTTTTCAAATAAAACACCCTGTATTTTAAATCCGTTATGCAGAATTTGTCTATCTTCAATTTGCTATTGGGTTTGCTATACCTAAAACGCGTGTTTTTTTTTAGCAAATCACAGTTTTTTATCATTCACCGAATGCAGAATAATAGTATGCCATGATTTTGACAATTAAGAGTTAATTTGGGACATCATGACATAAAAGCGTCAGTTTTCTTCAGCAACCTAAGATATTATGTGATCGTCCTTAATAAGAAAATCAAGAATTGAAATTCAACAAATCTAAGAAGAAGGAATATTGATTTCATTTATAAAGGGTTAAACAGTGCTACAACTACAAGTTGTAGATTCTCTATAAATATGAAAGGGTTTGCCCCAGCAACAATTTTTCTGTGTTTTGTGAAGGGTTTGCTTTAAATCAAAATAATGACATTATTTTTTTATAGTAACTTCTAAATCACTTGAATTATTTTCATCAGATAGGGCATTGTAATCAGTCATTTTGCAGTATTATTAAATAAAATGTTATTACCGAATTACGATGTACCGAAGATTAAAAACCGAAACTAATTACCTACTATATTTACTCGACTGAATGGTTACGATTTCGTACATATACAAATTCGATCATATTTAATACCAATGACAATTGTGTCGAATAAAAATTATGGATTTAATACCACCAGCTATTCGAATCTGACCTGGGAACCAACGGAACCCGTACTGTAGATTCATCCATCCATCGTCCTAACGTCGGGGAACGGCTGGAGGGAATATTTTCTTTGGCTGGTTACCTCAACAAAAGCGTCGAGTTCGATTCCGAGTCAGACTTCTAAATAATGTATTCCAGACTCTCAGGTTTATTCAGGATTATTTATATCAATTTCTTATTTCCTTATATTACACGATTTCCTCGTGCATCCATACTAATGATTAGAAATTTTATTTTCCATAAATGCTTGATTAATTTTTAACACTGTACCACTCGGAAGCTTCAAAGGTAAAAAAGGAAATACCAAATTTATTTCGTAAAGAACTTATCAAAGTCGGCTCGCGGAACGTTCAAAATCACCTTCAACATTTAATACGCGCTGGGGGAAGTTACCAGCGGTACCAGGAACAAATTAGTATTTAAATTAACGTAAGTGAACCTAAAAACGTTAGCACTTCCTCTCCCAAAGAAAAGCAAAGCTTCCCAAGAAATAAATAATAGAAAAGTTAATAAGATTTGGTTTGAGAAACTCAACATGTGATTTTCAAATGTCAAGAGATGAGGGATCTTGAAGCAGGACTCGAAACGGGAGTGGTAAAACCCAATGATTATCTCTTGTGGTAGACTCACTGGGAATGGAATTTTTGATTCTGATTGCCAGGTGTGGGGAGGAGAACTGAGCACCAACTAACCTTTTTTTAAATTTGGTTTCGGGAGACTGATTATCGCATTTAAATATGTTTGGGGGTGCTTTTGGCTTTATTTATTCTTCTACTAACTTCCTCAAAGTGGACACTTTGTTGGAGCATTGAGATTACCGTCAAAGTCCCAAAGATTATCAAGGGGCGTAGGTAATTCAGGTCCAAGAAAGACATGGGCTGTGTGATGTTTTGTAACCTGTTTCAAGTGATCAGTACGGTTTTAGTTATAGACGAAGCAAGGCAGTTAATTTTAGCCCAATATAAAGTAAGCCTGTACGAATACTGTTTAAATAAAAGCGAGAGATTAAATCTCTTAAGTTTTGATCACATCTTTCAGAGAGGTTAGGACTTAGGTGGTAGGGAGAAATGAACGTTTTCGAATTCCGCATTGGGTACAAAAATTAAGCTTAAGGTATGGCCAGTAAAACACTTGGCATTATCCGATACGAGTACTCTAGGTGGACCGAAAGTGGTACAAAGATCTGTCAGTTGTTTCACCACTACTTCAGTGAAGTGCTCTTACTAAGGAAAGACTTGTAACCATTTGGAAAATAGAATTAACGCACACAAGAATATATTGTACCCATAAGACGAATAAATAATCGGACCAACAAAAAATCGATATACAATTCTGCCCTTAAATGCATGTGGGATTGACTGTAGCGAGTTGAACATTTACCTTAACATTATGGGGTTTAAAACGCTGACATAACTCACAAGAGGAAACATACTTTCTTACATGGGTAGAATGTGTGTCTTGCGACATCTCGTGTAAAACATAGACACGTATGAATAGCGGGCTAAATCCAAGAAAAATGCTAACGAAGTTAATTGTAACGAAATGTGTGCGTTTAAAGTGCTTGGTTTTATCGACACACGTGTGTTTCATGCTGATTAAAACTATCGCTTAGGGATAGCGCTATGCACTTTAAACGCATACTTTCTACATCCTCGTATAATCCAGTCCACCAGAATCGCTTAGCAATTGAACGGTAGGTTTTGGTAATACTTATTGTGACTTCCGACTTCGCATTACGACAGTAAAATATAATCATTGCGCGTAAACGGATTTGGAACAAGGTCACATTCATACATTTTGACCTCTCTTCAGTTGGTCGAGGATGAGTTTGCACTCAAGATCCGTTTGCTGGTCATGACAAATGTTTATGAATGACTCCGTGATTTCAACTAGAGTATTTAAAGTAATTTCGGAAGTTGGTCGATGTTGTCCAAACGGCAGGGTTTTTTCTGAAAAGACGGAAGAGTTGGTCCGCAATAGAATTGTCCTTGCCCGGGATATGGATCTAAGTCGAAATTAAATTTTTGGCAAGTTTAAGCAGCCATCTACCGTATTTGAAAGCTGAGATGGCATGATTTATACAACCACTTAATTAAGCTCGCAACCGAATCCAAGGGTGAACTTAGTGTCAACGAGATAGTTTTAAAATCGATCTAAAGTAAATATCAACCGCTCATTACTTCGCGTTTGTAGGTAGAGTAAACTCCTTCAGCATTCGACAATTTTTCGAGAAGCGAAACAAATTGATGTATTCCATCTTTGAACCTTTGAAGCAATACGCTGGAGATGCTAATCGCGCTGGCGCCTGTTCTCTGCCAAGACAGCTGATAAGCTAAAATCTGGTACTCTATAGACGGCGCTGCGTAACGGCCCCTTTCAAAAATTTCACTTGCTGACCGATACTCTGTTGCGCGGGACAATTTCTTGGAGAAATTCTTAATAAAACGCGAACAAAATGCTACGATGCCAATAAATTTGTTTAAGCTGTTTTGGGTTGAGGAATCGGCAACTCGTTGATGGATCTGACGAGTTCCGGGTCTAGCGAAACACAGGCTTGTCAAAAACTATATGACTTGGAGAATACGAAGGCGTTTCATACAAAAATTAGGGTGGGTTTATCTGGACTGATAGTTAAGCCGCATTTTCAAAACTGATCCAAAAACGATTGAGATGTGATTAAAATGTTCTCTTTAGCGAACCGGAATAGATTATAAAAATCATCAAAATAATTTATGAAAATTTAAATCTTGCGTCTTCGAATTCTCGCGCTGCCAATCTATTTAGTCCTTCTGTGGCAGCTAAAGTTTTCAAACCGAACGGTAAATAATTGTATCTCATAACGTCCCGTAGGTGTAACAAAAGAGGTGTATCGGTTTGCGCTCTTAGTTATCGGAATCTGATGAAATGCGACGTTCATATCAAGTATCGAAAAATATTGAAGCGCCTTTGTAAGTTAGAGAATATTGTTTGTTGATTTGATGGCAGGAATGGATCGGTATTCAACAGCCTTATTTAGGGATCGGTAATCGACTACTGGTCGTTTATTGCCGTTTTTCTTGAAATTAAAAACTGGACTGGCGTAACGGACTCAACTAGGACCAACTACTCCCCATTTTTAATAATTCACAAACGTGGGCATTTTCAATTCCCGCCTGTTTAACAGGGTTTAAATAGTTATGGGAGATTGTAAATCAGTTTCTCGGTGTTTAGTTTAATTTCATATTCAAATTTCGTAGCGCTCCCTAAATTTTTTTGTCAACACATCAGAATAACTATGAAGTAAATTTTGTAATAGCTTAGAATCGCTACTGTTTAAATTATAACTCAACTTCGCAAATAGCGTTTAAGATATTACTAGAACCCTAGGCGAAAACTTAACAAACGGTATATTTGAAATGACTCGTCAACTTCCAAGAGAGAAACTCAATTTACATTGATTATGGCAATCTGCTGAAAAAGAAACGTGTGCTCCAATAATCATATCAAAATATGATTTGAGGAGAATCCAAAATTTTACAGGCGAGGAGAATTTTCCAATTTTGAAACCTCAAATGTGAATAATTTAGTGGCACTTTAGTTAGGAGAATTGGTCGGGAAAAAGAATGGTATCGGAAACTTCGTTTAATTTTTTCCAAACCGGCGGCAATAACGGAAGTCGCTAGTTTAGACGACGTAAACGAATGAGATGCCCCGGTATCGGGTAACGCTAAACAACTACGATGGCCGACGTGAATATTGATGAAAGGTAGGTTAACGTTAATGAAATTGGGTTTTAATATTCCTATTTAAAAGCGCACTCTAGGAGTTTTTGGATACGAAGAATTTGTTTTGTAATTTCCAGCAGATCTGATGTCGTGACCTAAATTCCTGCAATATCTGTATCGAATTTTAACGAGAGGAAGAGCCTACGTTGGTCCGATTGTTCGGACATCTACTAGTAGCTGATATCGATGCGATAGCTTCTTTTAGTAGTCTCGATTATCTGCTTGAGAAGCAGCGAGAGATTGTAAATTTTCCTGAATTCGGCAAGACGAATACTGAATACGCCTAACTAAATCATCTAAATCCAAAAAGGATGTGGAGTTGGACCAAATTTAATTTTATTCAAACGTATCATAATTTCAATGCATAAATTAGTGACACTAAATGATTTCTTCCGAAACCCAGTAATTAAAAATTTCGGAGTGGAACGTAACATTTCCTCGATAAATTTGCCAAAGGATTCGTTAAAATTCTCCTGCTTCCTACATACGAGGAGTCTGTCCACTATATTCCCGGAAAAGTGCCCTGACAGCCCGGGAATATACATAAATTCTTAAAATTAAGTTATAATCCTTCGCAGTAGTCTCCCTCTAGCCCGATGCACCGGCGCCACCGTTGGATCCACCATTGGAAGCACCCCTGAAGCCCCCTGAAGATAGGTCCTCAGCACCCGTGTCGAGACACTTTGCACCTCCTCTACGCCGTCGTATCGGTTGCCCTTGAGGTAGGACTCACCGTGGAAAGCAGATGAAAGTCGCAGGGGGCCAGGGCCGGGCTGTAGGGGGTGCGGAAGCGTTGGAATGCCGGGAGAAACGAAGCCCTTTCTGCTAGCAACTGTGAGCACTTGGGGAACCATTTTCGCGCACAACTTGCGCATCCCTAAATCTTCGTGTAGCATCTGTCGAATGGTTTCCTTGTTGATACTCCAACTCGTCTTCCAACACTTGAGGCTTACCCGACGGTCTCCGAGCACACGCACGCGCAGGCGATCGACGCTTTGTGCCGTTCGAGAGGTCGAGAGAGCCCTCACGTGGATCGTCCTCCACCTGAGTCCCTGCCTTCCCTGAAACCGCTTAGCCCACTTTTCGTAGACAGCTGTTTTTTTTCAGGCAATCATCCTTGTACACGTCGGTTAACTGTTTCCATAACTTCCGCGGAACTTACACCACGCTTGGACCAAAATTTGACCACTACTCTTTGCTCCGTTTTTATCACACATTTTCGCGACAAGGGGTCCCAAACACGCCGATGATCAAAGTACTGTAAAACACGAACTTAACAACCGATCGAGACGAAACTTGCACAGACTGACGCAGAAATGAATCCTCTTCGAATGACACCAACGCCGTAGCATAACGAGAGCCGCAGTGTTGCCAACTTTTCCGGGAATTAAATTGACAGACCTCGTACAAATTTGACAATTAACAAAATGCGATCCGCATTTGAGATAAATTTTTGAATGAAGAGAGACTTGATTTCCGCCCATTTTAATGTGAGGGTGGTGCTCCACCCCATATGAATTTCGGTATTTAACTTACCAAATAAAGCATTGAGCAGCTTAGTTTCATCGATATTGGACATTTTAAGAATGTTATTGATGGCCGCAATAGCCAATTAATGAATGCACTCTGGATCAGAATGGCAACAATGTGGGACTTCAGAGAGTAATTAATGCCTTTTGTATCTACCGAGAATTCAATTTTGATGATTTGATCTTCCCTAATACATCGCGATTTAGAATTATAATTTCATTTTGATTTTGATTTGATAATCGTAACTCATTTACTAGGTCTAAAAGTGCTAAGTCGTTGATTTAGGTTGTTTTGCCGCTCGTGGCTTCCGAGTTTTGGCTTTTGAACTGAGACAATTCAGGCTAGGTCGTCTTAGAGTAGATTCAGAAATAACATTAGTGGTTTCTGCTCGGAATCCACTTTCGACAATTTTGGGATATTTCATCTTTAGATTATCTGAAATCTCACAGGTAACTTTTTGTTGTCGGAAAAATAATTTCTCTTTTCATAGAATATATAGCATCCAAGTAGTATTGCCCGTTGTCTTAGTGTCTTCCGGTTCATTGAGGTAAACCATATTTTTCACATAACCCTACAAGAAAAAATCTTAACAGAGTCAAATCCAGAGACCTAGCTGGCTAATTGAAAGTCCCACCTCGCCCAATCCAACGATTAGGTAGCCAATTATTCAAATATTGTTGCACTGGTTAGAACAATCATTATAAAATATTGTTATGATTAAATTTATTATATCTTAGCTAAAGCTTATTTTTACTAGCAAGATAATTTTAGTTAAGTGTTTGAAGTTCTTTAATAAGATAGAATCTAATCTTCTATAAAGAAAAACATAAACAAATGTAATTAATTAATTTTAAGAAGAATAACTTACCATTGTTAAAGTTAATTGAGGTTGTGCAGTAACATTTGTGTGTAATGTTGGTTGCAAAAGTGATAGGAAAAATTGACGTTAGATGGCATGCGAGATGGAGAAGATTGATGATTATTGAAGAAATCAAATAGATTTAAAATTTAGATGAGGTACTATCAACGAATTATTCTGATAGCAGTAAAAACGACAAATAATGTTAGAAATTTTAAGACATACATAGGGTATGTCAAGATTATTTGAAACCATATTTTAAAAATTTTTTGATTGTACAGGGTGCCTCTAAAAAACAAGTGCCATATCAAAGTTGAGTTATTTTAAATGGGATCACTCTGTATTTTTTCAATTTTTGAATTGTACGATAAAAAATAATGTATGTTTTTTAACATGTCCCTTTACTACTTACTTCCGTTTTTGGGACAAATCTATTTGGTACCTGATTTATAAACCCTCCAAAAAATGCAATAACTTCAAGATTGAATAAGAACAAACAACTTTGGTTTACACCACCTTACTAAGAGCCTCTCTTTAAAATATTTACTATTATGTCATGATGTACAGGGTGTTTAAATACTACCGCATAAGACTAACGATTTAAAACTTAAATAACATGCTTAACTTTTAAATAATACATTTCTGTAGCTTGATAAAACTGAAACTAATTATTTTAGTCGGTATTAGGGTTACCAACTCCTAACTCCCGATAGTTATCGAGATATTTTTAAATGTGATAGTTTAACAATTTACGATGTACTGGTGTCCAAGTTACCTGTGAAATAATCCTTAATATGGACATTATCTTGCAAATCTCCAGTTTTAAATATTTACCTTAAAATATTAATTGTTTTTCAGAAAAATAAACACAAATGTGCTTATGATAGTATCCTGGCTCTAAGAGTCAGTCGAATTACGCACACCGGTCACAATTTACTAATGTTTAACAACAGCAACCGTTATTTGATGTTTTAAAAGATTGAAACATACTGTAAACATCGACAAACTTTAACTTGTTAACTAAGAATGTAATACAAATCGCTCTAATAGTAGTACGGTAATTTCGAAAACTATTATTTTTTAACAAAGTTACCAATGTTTACAGTGTCATCGATTTTGCTGAAACCAATTAGGGTTGTTTTGTTTGTGACGGGTGGGTGTGATTCGACTGGACTCTGACCGGCATAAGTCATGAGCACATTTCTGTTACTTTGTTCTAAACAAATTTCTTTTGAGGTTGATATTTAAAACTGATTGGCCTATACATTAAAATATGTTTGCAAGATAATGTTCATTTTAGTGATATCTCACAGGTCACTTAAATTCCAGTAAATTGCAAATTGTTAAACTCCCAAATTTTAAAATATCTTGAATACTATCAGAGTTAGAGGTTGATAACCCTAATACCAATTGAAAGGTAACTAGTTCCTGATGCCAACAGGCTACACAAATGGGTGTTCCATTTAAGTTAAGCAAGTTGTTTAAGTTTTAAGTCGTTAGCGTTATGCGGTAGTATTTAAACACTCTGTACATCATAGCATAATAGTAAATATTGCAAAAAGGATGTTGAAAATTTAGTAAAGGATGTAAAACAAAATTGCTTGTTTTTATTTATCTTGAAGTTATGGCATTTTTTGGAGGGTCTGCAAATCAGGTAAAGCCGATTTATCTCAGAAACGGAAGTAAGTAGGTTTAGGAACATGTTAACAAACATACATTATTTTTTATCCTATAATTCAAAAATAGAAAAAAATACCGGGTGTTCCATTTAAAATAACCCAACACTGATGTAGTACGTGTTTCTAAGAGCACCCTGTACAATCAAAAATATTTTTAAAACGTGGTTTCAAATAATCTCAATATATGTATGCCTTAAGATTTCTTAGACGATTATTTGTCGTTTTAGTGCTACAGAATAATTCGTTGGTAGTGCCCCACTCTGTATAAAAAAAATAATTCAAAACGAAGTACTGTTTTAATTGAGTAATGAAGTTGAAAAACAAACAAATTAAAAACAAAATACTGCTTTTGGATTGAGTGATAAAGTTAAATGATGGAATATAAGAAATGGATGTATGGTTGGTAGGTGGAAAAGGGATATAAAAAGCAAAATTGAGCGATTTACATTTACGGATAATGAAAGCAAGAAGCAATAAAGTACGGGTTGTTTTTTTTATTAAAAAGTTGGACTTACCCCAAGTTGAGGGAAAAGGAAGTGACGGCTGGTCCTTTTTTCTGGAAGAGTAAGGAGGTGACGTGTTGGAACGAAGTTTATTTTTAAAACGGTCTCTATGCGCTGGATTTGTAAAAGGAGGAGAGACCATCTGGATGGACACAAGGAGGATATAATTTTTCAGATAAGTTTTTTATTTGAGTTGTTGTGTTTTTTTATCAAAAACTTAACTTAAAAATTGATTAATAGTAGTTGACATTTTTTGTTTGACATTTAGATTTATTTTATTTCATTCAAATTTACATTAAACAATTTATGTAAGGAATTTTTGGAATAGAAAATTTGAAAAAATGGGATATTTGTATCATGTGCTAAGTGGTTGAAAATGAGCTAGCTGGCATATTAAAAAAATTGGATTTGACAACAAAAAAAAAAATATTAGCATTGAGGGATTGAGCAATTATAGTCAGGTTAAAAATTCTCAATTCAATCATAACATTATACAGGTGTAGAATTGGTTCACGCACCATAGGAATTTCCATGTTAAAATTCTTAACGTTCAAATATGGGTTCCCAAATTATTTTTTGTAGAGAAAAATAATATTACCGGTACCATTACTTACTTATTTTGCTATTTTGTATACAAAGGAAATTATTATTTTAGCAAAATAGGTAGTGGTGCCTTGAAATCGTTTAAACAAACAACAATCGTTAGTTAGCTTCAGAAATTTAATTCTAAAACTTTTTAAAATCCAACTTTACAAGGATTGAAGCTAATGGGAAAAAGTCACAACCCATCAATTTTAATTGAGGCGTGATGCAAGGGTCACCACTATCTCCGGCACTGTTTAATTTGTCTATTAATTTCATTTTTAATGAATTAAGTGACCCAACAGTTTCCAACTATCATGGTTTTCAGTTGACTGAGGAACTTCAAAATTTGACAGTCATCGGCTTTGCAGATGACACAACAGATATTGCAAATTGAAGAGGGTCCGCAGCAGAATTAGTCCAAATGACTCAAGAAATGTTTCAATTGATAGGACTGGAAATTAAGTTTACTAAAAGCAAGGCCATTTCTATTGAAAATGGAAAACTTAACAACAACAGCATCAAAGTTAACAAAGAAACGGAAGTTCCAGCTCTACAGCAAAATGAACCAATAAAATATATGGGTGTCACATTTGAGGATTAATTAAGTTTTGACGAAGGAAAGATTACAAAAGACTTCAAAGAAAACATAAAAAAATTGGTAGGAACTAGTGTTCCTTTCCCTGGTCAAAATCTACAAATATTAAATTAATACATTTGGCCAACTCTAATTTATCCGCTCCAATGTTATCGCCAGATAAATTGAAAAAAATTTTTCTTGGAAAATATTGACAAAATATTGAAAAGTATTTCTTTCACTGCCAAGTGATACTCCAGACTCAATGATATACTCTCCATCCAACTTGAAATGATTTGGTTTAATCCGTGCCCAATGGGAGGCTCACATTCAAAATTTTAATATTTGTCTAAAACTTTTTACATGTAATAATCAATACATTCCGTTTTGCCGTGATTTAATTCAAGAAATAGAAAATTCTTTAGAAAAAACTTGATATTTCTAAAGATCAACTCCAAGATTCAGTACGTCCCAGCACTCAAATCAGAAAAAATTTTTCAAGGGAGAGAATTTGACAAATGGTGTTCATTAACACAAAAAGGAAAAAGTGTTGTTTTATTCAAAGAAGAACCAGAATATAACAAATGGTTCAAAATATTGAAAGGAATGTCAAGTTCTGAGTGGACCAGTGTAATTAAAATGATTGAGGAGTCACCGCTGTTTGTGCAAATCCAGGAAGAAGCAGAGACGGAGCTCAATGTAGACATTGCTGCACTGAAGTAGAAACCCTTGGTCACGTCCTCGGCTTCTGTCCTCATGGTTTGTTACTTAGAAACACTCGTGACCACCAAATTAGATCTTTAATTGTCAACGAACTTAAAAAATTGAATTTTTCCGTCGAGGAGAAAGTACATTGTGTTAAAGATAACGGTTCATCTGTTCGAATCGATATTATGGCTTATTCTCCAACAAAAAAACCGGATACATTCTAGACCCAACTGTTCGATTAGAAAAATAGTATCGATCAACCACAAGCTGTTCACCTGGAAAAGAAGAATTACTATGACCCAGCAGTTTCCGATTTTCTTGAAAAATACCGATTGCAACAAGTGGAAGTAATGTGGTCTCTTTGTCGGTGCAAGAGGGACAATCTCAACATTTTTGAAGATTTTAGAAAGAAACTCGGAATACCAAAATCTCTATCTAAAAATTGCCATCAAAGGATCGACACACATCTTACATCATCACTTACACCCTCCAACTAAACAAAACCTTAAATAATTATCTAAACTTCTATTCAACAATAACCATTAATGAAATTGTCTTATCTTTAAATTTTTATTTTTGTAATTTTTATTTAAATTTTGATGTAAATTGTAATGGTATACTATGTCATGAATTGGCAACCATTAATGTGATGGCAGTGTCTGGTAATAAATCAGAATGTCTCTATACTATTTGGTATTAGTGCACGTGCAACTTGTGGCACTAGAATGCATTGTCTAAACGCAAAATTACGTGAAATACTTTTACGTTTATTATTAACAACGATTCCAAGGCCACTTCCTATTTTTGCTAAAATAATAATTTTAATTTCCTTAAATTTAACCCTTTGTATACAAAGTAACAAAATAAGTAGTATTATTTTTTTCTAAAAAAACTTATTTACAGTTTTTCTAAAATAATTTGGGAGCTAATATTTAAACATTACGAATTTAACATGAAAATTCTTATGGTGCGCAAACTAATTCAACACCCTGTATATTTATCACTTAACATAATAACTTTGGGGAAATTTGGATCTTGAATGATTTTTTGTCCAATATCACTACAAAGTCAAGTCATGATTGGAAATCATTATCATATAGTTGCTGGTAGAGATGAATGATAAGGATGTTTTTTTTGTTATTCTCACACGGAAATTACACTGACATCTATTTGACTACTTATATTTTGAAAACTTGACTGTGGTATCACTTGTAGTGACAACAAACAGCCAATTTATCATCTTCTCCTGTTGTGTGCCGATTTACAACCACTTTCCTTCAGTTTCCTCGAATTTCCTCTTAGCTTATCTCTAGGTTACCTTGCTTCAGAATTGCGTGCGGAATATAAACGACAAGCCAATAAACAATTTTTATTTGCTTCACCCAATGTATATTTAAAGATCTGACTTTGGACATCTAAACATAATCTAACTTGAGAAGCAATTATATTAATTTTTTAAAGAAGAAACTTGTAATAACTATAACCTACCAACCAACACCGTTTACCAATGTTCACATAAAAACAACTTAAACTGATTAAAACAAATTTACTTAAAAAAAGTGCTTTTGAAGTTGTTATTGTGAATGTAAATTGTAATAATAACTGTAACCTACCAACCAATACCGTTTACGTCCGATCACATAAAAATAACTTAAAATGAAAATGTAGTGGTGATTATGATACCAAAACTGTTCAAGTAATAAATCAAAATCTCCAAATTGTCTAACGTTGAATAATAAATTTAGTTTAAAATTGAATATTGACCATCCAGCATTAGATATAAACAACTGTCAAACTTACAAGCGTATTGAACAAATTCAGCGTAATAAATATGAAATATAGCAATTAGACACTAATTTTACGGTAAGTTCAGGATTCGCTTACTTAATTGTCAGAGATATTTAAATAACAGAAAGATATTATGGTTCTCATCAATGACTGGAAGCCTAAAGCTGTGTTTTTGTGTGGAACCCATATATCTGAAGATATTGATAACAGTGAGTTGTGTGTAAACGGTTAAAAATTGCGACAGTGTGTTACAAATAATAGCAGAACTGGAGGAGGGCTTGTATTAATTAGGTATGATATAAAAATATAAACTGAAAAACATATGTTGTGTACAGAATTATGTATGATTGCTATCGGTAGAGATGATGTTTTATAAGACGATGTATCTTTTGTAGTATTCTATACCATTCTCCACAGTTAGAAATGTGGATTTCTTCTCAAATTATTTAGATAAAATAAGTAGTTTTGCGGGAACAAATATATCATGGAGATTTTAACTTTGACTTATTATATATTACGGCGAAAAGTTAAAAAATATTGTAAACAGAAATGGATTATATCAGATTGTTAAATATAAATTAATTTTGGTTTTACAGCTGTTGTATGTTAATTCTTCCAGTCACGCAGATTGTTTAAAAACAAAACAACTAAAATTTCGCTATACGCTTCATCAGTTATTGTATAAAAATTACAAAATATTTAATTGCAGTGTATCAACTATATATTAGATTTCAAATAAAGAAAACAATAAATGTACTGAATTAAAATAAATATGAAAAAAAAATTAATAGTTTTAAAAGATTAATACGAGAATCGAAACGTACCTTAAAATTAATGAATTAAAATATTTGAACAAATTAAAAACACAACATTTATTTATAATGAGTATATAACAAACTTCTATGACAAACATTAAGTTACAAATAACAATTTTTGTATACTCATAAACATTTGCGTAGACATGATTAACAATTTATTTATGTATTAGTGATTAAATTATGATACAATTTGTTGATATTTAAGGTGTCAGTTTTAAAATTTATTGCGTTGGAGTTTTGTTTTATTTTCATGCTTTCTGAGAGTCCTTTTTAAGATTATTTTCGTTTTTAAATATTTTTGGAGAACTAAAATTAAATTGATGTTTGTTAAAAGACGCGTGTTCTGCTAAAGCTGTATTTGGTCTTTGTGGGTTTTTATTTTTTGTAATTATTGAGTTTTTATATTGTTTTATGCGTTGTTTTAAGTATTGATTAGTTTGGCCAATATAAACAGTTTCACAATCTGAACAGTTAATTTGATAAATTATTCTAGAAGAGTCATTAATATTTATTTTTACTTTAATTTTGTAAAAACTTTTGTCCAATAATAGTGTTAGTATTTTTATGTGGTTATTATATTTTGTTTTATTAAAAGATTTTCAATTTGTTTTGATATTTTGGTATGTACGGAATGCTGACAAATTTGGAATTAGATGTGAAAATGGTGATATTGTTAGAGTTTACATTACTATTGAAAGGATTGTTTTTTTCAGAATGAATTTGAGTGATTTTTTTATTAATAAATTCCGTTGGGTAGTTATTGTTTTTAATATTTTTTAATTTTTGTGATATTAGAAAATGAAATTTATGCGTCTTATAATTTTATGGCTCTGTCAACTAATCCATAAATTACGGTAGTTTGTATTTCCTGGAAGTTGAGAAAAAGAAAATTTAAGTATCTGTCAGTCTTTTTTAGTTTTCCTGTACTAGTTTGTGATTACGTCTCCGTTAGGTTGTCTGTGTAAAGTAAGGTCTAAAAGTTTATAGTTTCATTATTATTTCATGTTCTAAAGTAAATTTAAGTCTAGGATGATGGTTGTTAAGTGTGTTTGTAATATTAAGTATTTGATCAGAGTTTATCGTTATACGTATGTTATTTACATATCTAGTGTAAAAAGAAATGTTTTGGTCAGTTGTAATGTGAGTGTTTTCGATTTCTATTAGAGTAAGGTCGGCTATGGTACTTGAAATGGGTGATCCCATCGAAACACCAAAAAGTCTGTTTATAAAATGTGTCATTGTATTTCAAGTAGGTAGTTTCTAATATAAATTTAGTTAAGTCTCAAGAATTTTTCTTTGGGAATTGATGTGCACATTTTTACTCTGTCCCAGTTCTTATTAATACTATTTAGTGCTAGTTCGATGGGGATACTTGTATAAAGTAAAATGACATCTAATGAGAAAAGTTTGTGATGATCTGATAATTTAAGAGTATCAATATTTTTTAAGTTTTCATGCGTTTTTGCATATGTAATGTTAGAGATTATGTTAAATATGAATTTTGAATATTATCTTCCATAAAATAGTAGGGGTAATCCATTATGTGTAGTTAATTTTTTATATGTAATGTTGCTCTATATATTTTTTTATGTAAGTTTTTTATAAATTTGTTATTTTTGTTCTGTACTAATGTGGTAGGGTCTTTGGTTAATAATTGATATGTAATAGGTCGTTTAATAAATTATAATTAATTATATTTCTTTCTTTGTGATAGATTATCCTTCTTGGTGGAGAGGGATTATTAAAAAAAAAATTCATTTCTATGATCATTACAAATCTTACACCCATTTTCACTTATAACATAAAAAATTCCTTTCAATTAGTAAGTTATATTAATAACAAAAAAGAGAAATTACAAAAATCATACTCTTGTTTCATTTGGATGTTACTTTTTATTCACGAACATCACTAAAGAACTTATTATTAAATTCATTGAAAAATATTGGAACCAGTTAACATATTATATCACATTAGAATTATACGAATTTCTACAAATAATTGAATTTTTATTCAATTCTAGTTATTTCCAATATGATGGAATGTATTACTTACAAATTTTTGGATCTGTTATGGGTAATCCCGCATCTCCGATATTGGCAAATCTTGTGATGCATGATTTATTAACAGAGGCTATAAAAACGTTAAATTATACTTCTATTTTCTTTTATGTCTATGTTGACGATGTTATAGCATGTATTCCCACAAACAGTATCAATGATACATTAGAAATATTAAACAATTATAACCAACACATTAAATTTACTGTAGAGATTGAAAAAAATCATAAATTTCCTTTTCTAGATTAATAAGAGATTTAGACAATAACACGATATTAATTGACTATTATACAAAACCGATTGCTTCGAATCGTATTATTAACTATTTTTCATTACACCCACACCATCAAAAACTTAATATTATTAATTCTCTTAAAAACAAGATTAAAAAATTATGTAGTACTCAACTATTAGAAAAAATTTAAATCTACTGAATACAATTTTACAAAAAATAACTATCCAAGAAAATTAGCTACAAAATTAATTTACTATAGAATATTCCACCACCCAATAGTCAACTAAATGTTACTCATATTACTAATGACATAAATAATCCCAACACCATTTCAACTAATACATGCATACAATACAAAAACTAATCAACATACCTTACCTAAGTTATAAAATAATTAATATATTAAAGAATAATCAACTAAAAATAATTTTATACAATAAAAACACTATATACAATACGTGTTACACAAAACTAAAAGACAAAATTATTTCTACACAAAAATCTTCCGTTATCTACAAAATTAACTGTTTAGGATGCAATATGTACTATATAGGTCAAACAAAAACAAAAACTAATCAATAGAATGAAAATCATAAGTATGACTGTACGAAAAGTAACAATACAGCACTCTCGATACATCATTTATCAACGGGTTACAATTTTGATCTCACAAATCCTACAATATTGGACTTTGAAGAAAATTATAATAAACGTCTTATATCAGAAATCTTACATATAAACCTGTAGAAAATAATATTAACTTCAAAGCAGACAGCCAAAATCTGAGTACATGTTATAACAATATAATTAGTAAACTCAAAATTAAATCATAAAGACCTTTTAATAAAATTTACATAATATTTATTACTGATGTCAATTTTCTATCCAAAAATTTAATATTTAACGTTTCTATAACGCCGACGTTTATTATCGCTTATTTATCATTTTATACAAGTTTTATACAACTTTCACATTAAATTCAATTCAAATGGTTGTGGATTTTACTCAATGTACGTTTGTTATAGTTCATAGTGTTATTTTACAAGTATTTATTTATCTATGTTATTTATTTTGTGTAATTATAAGTGTTATGTTATTCATATTCATATTTACAAGTTTTATAATAGTACTATGAACATTTGTTCGTAACTTCAAGCATGACCACCTTATTTTACATCAATTAAAAGTTATTTTCTATCTTAACCAGTTATAATTGTGTAATGTAGTAAGTTATGTATATCAATTGTTAATTCGTTTTTCTAATCGTCTCCAGAGCCTGATGAAGGAAGCATCAATTAAAAGCTTCCGAAACGTTGCTTAAAATTGAACCAAAATAAGCAATTTTTTTTTTAAATAACCCTCTCCACCAAGAAGGATAATCTATCACAAAAAAGAAATATAATTAATTAAAAAAAAATTTTTCGAGAAACATTTTCAAATTAATATAAATTATTTATTTTATTTTTGTACTAGTCTTTAGTCATAACTACAGTTTTATTAGTTTTGTCAGCTTTTGCTATAATTGAGTTATATAAATAAATAAATAATGATCATTTTTAAGAATTGTTTAGTGTCAAAAAGTCCTTGTTTTAAATTAAAAGTTTCCATACATATTTTATTATTGGTTTTTTAGTTATGGATTTTAAAGAAGGTTTCTCATTTTTGTAATTTGTTAAGATATTGACAAGTTGAGATCGTGTTTGATTTTGTAGGTTAATGTTTACATTTTTTAATGTAGGCCCAAGATTCATTATTATTTGTTCAATGTTGTTTTGTTTACTTTTAGGCCTTTATTATGCAAGTTAACATATGGTTCTAAATGCTAGTATTTGTTAAATGTTTTTAGATCTATATGTTGGATATGTTTTGATGCAGTGTAGGTTTTTAGTACTGTAAAGGGTAAATTGTTTTCTTTGTTTAAACATGGAAGATTTATTAATTATTAAAATTTGTATTTTTTTATTAATTTTTTCATCTACTTAATTATTTATTTATATACTTTACATTTTTAATTATTAACTTCTATATGGTAATTTTTAATTATATGTTGTTGTGTGTTTTTAATCAGTAGTGACTCCACTCTATGAATTCAAGGTGAGTCTAATATGTTGCTCTTATTCTAACTTTAATTTATTATCGTACCAAATTAGTTTATCAAATTAGTCGTAATTAATAAGGAAAACATTTTTTAGTCGTAGGCTTATGTACTATGTTTTAACGTATTGACGTATTGTAATTTAATTATTTCTTATTAAACGTAGCCGTTCTGAAGATGCTCACGCATTGTGAGCGAAACGTTAGCGTATTGGATATTTGAAAAGTGTTTTTTTAACTTCACTTCCACGAAAGGAATTAACATCGCCGTCAATCTAAAATTAACTTCTTTAATAGAAAAGAAACACAGATAAAATTATTAACAAAAGCTGAAGGAGACATCTGGCGTACTGCTTATACGATCGTTATGGGAAAAATAAGAAGCATAACATCAATAAATGTTGACAGAAAAAAAGCGTACAAAGTAGCCTTGAAGTTGTTCTCTAAGAGCGATAATTAATTATGGTCTCACATTGGCGTTGATGTCAGTGTTTTGAATTGTATCATTCAAGAGAGAATAACACAACAATGTATTGAAACCAAAGATACAAAAATGGTTAAAAAACGACAACCTTAATTAATCCGCGTTCCTTACAACGCGGAACAATCAACAAACATAGTTAGCATTACGAAAATAATATGCTGACAAACCAAGAAGTTTAACACGACTTTGCATAATGCTATCAAATTGTACATAAGTTCGACCATCAATAATCTTTTTCTCATCTGATGCAACTGGTGATATACAACCCTATAACACAACCAAAGTAATAGGTAATCCTAATAGATAGATGATGAGTAATAAATACATTAAAGTAAGTAAACTAAGATTGCTTGCAAATGTTGCAAACTCCATTGATTTATATCCGGCCTCGATTTGGATAAACTGGCTGAACCGTCAAAAATATAAGTATCTTTTGCTATACAAAAACAAGTACAAAGGCGCAAACAAAAAATAATTTAAATTATTAGCCAGAAATAGATCGCTCAGAATTTGGGAATAGAATGGAAACATCCTAACAACAATACTGGTAAATGGACCAAGATACTCATCCCTAAAGTAACACTTTAGATTAACCAACACCACTTTTACATCAATTTTTCCTCTCTCCTTCCTTCCTTTCTTCTTTCTAGTTTTTATGTCTATTTTTCTTACTCTTTCTTTCTTCTCCACCTACCTTCTCTCTGCTTTCTCCACCCATAATTTAAAACATCCTATTTTGACCCTTACCATTTCTTTTCCATTCTCCTTGCTTCTGTTCTTATTCTCACCAGTCTTTATTATTTCTTTTTGTTCATATTCTCGTCAATATACATGTTAGTACCTTTTATTTTTCTATTATACCTCAGTATCTATATCCAATTTGTCTTCTAGTGTTTTCTTTATTATTATTATTTTTCTCGTGTTTCTGCTGCTTTTTATAGTAGATTTTCTATTCCCATCTTGTTTTAAACATTTTTCTACTTACTTTTTTAAACATTTCTTTACCTTCCACTTCTATTCATTTAACCACTAGATTTTCCTTCTTTTTTCTTTTTAGACGTTTCTATCTACTTTTCTAACTGCTTTACTTTGTCTTCCAGTTGTTTACACTTGGCCTCTAGCATCTCATTTGTTTTCTTCATTCTTTCTTTACTTTTCTTGTTTATTCCTTTGCTTTTTCCAGATTTAATTTTTATTTCTTTAGTTCCTCCTTCCTTTTTGCTCCCTTTTCAATTTTTTTTTCTCATTTTTTGTCTCTCTTTCCTTTTTCGGTGATCTTATCATTTTCTTACTTTTTCTTAATAACTTTCTTGTATACTTTCAAGTTTTTCAAAAATCTAAATTGTTTGCATTGGACATTTATTCCATTCGTCCCAGTCCCCACTATTGCAATTCTTGAGAAGCGTTTTCATTTGTTACGATTTTATTTAGGAATTTAAAACCTGTGTCGAGAGCAATATGTTACCACGAAAGTCGTATTTGGCGGGCATTTTGCTAATTTTTCGATTAGTTGAAAATAAAATCTTTGAGTTAGTTTCCTAGACGAAAAGCGGACATTTTTTTCGTCCGCACGGGTGGTTTTAGCGTACATTTTTAATTGAAATTTACACAAATCATTTATGTGTGTTACAAGATTTTTAATAAAAATTATTGGTTAAGTTTAAGTCCGGCTAAATTCACTGTAAGTACACATTGTTTTCCTTTTCTGTTTGGATTAATTGTAACTGTCACGTGTAATTCCTTTAGCGTTTTTTGACTTTATGATAACGCTGTGTTATACCTGATAACTCCTGGGGGTGTTGGAGTAGCTGATTAAGACTTTCCTTGTCAATTAAAAAACCACACTACGGTTTCGCATTAGATAAACTGCAGGCAACCGGTGGCTACCACGTCCAACAGGGATTGGTTATGTCTCATAACTTTAACGAGGGAGCCTCAACGCCTTCGGCTGCTCTTCGCACACCTTTTAAGAGAAATCTTGGGGTTACCTAACTTCCCAAACTGTCAATATCGTCTCTAGCAGAAAACTCTTACTTTCGAGACTTTGTTCATCAGATTACAGCTAAATTTTATTGTTTAAGTAACTTTTTCATTGTGTATATATTCGTAAGTAAAACTTTATTCCGTGGTATTCTCCACAAACGAACGTTTATTAACCAGCTCAATTTGAGCTCGTGCGTTTCACTTAGAGCAGTTGACGCGAAAACAAAAGGCCTTTTGGGTTTGGGCGGAGGTACTTACCCCTTTTAATCTTAGTTTAAGTCAGTGTCGTTGCATGTCTGACCAGATAAATCGCCGTGTGTACGCAAAGTATTTCTATTAGCCAATTTTCAATTGAAACATTAACACTACGTTTGGTGTGACTAAAGCTTACCTGTAAATTCGGCACGTTATTTGTGTAAATTACGTATTATTAAAAGAGGCTACTGCTAACGTACATGAATACATCCAACAGTCTCTCTTTCTGTCACATTCACCTATTACTATAAGATCTGTTTGTTGTTTTATTAAATTGTCTGTCTTTTTCTTAAGACTTATTGTTGTGTTTAATCTAGCATTATTAGGCTTTAGTGAAATCTGTTGATCTCTTTGTTGGTCGGTTTTATTTCTTTTTTTTACCCAGCAGGTGGCGCCTTGTTTTATAACTTTTAAAACCCTCACTCTCCGACGAAACCGGAAGATGCTGTTCTACCTATTAGTAAATAATTTATTCTACGAACCTAGTGTGCCACATTGATCCATATTTCCATTTTGTTCTTTTTTCGTTTATTTCTCTAGAGCCGTTGTTAGTTGTAAACTACCGCTACACACAGATCTGTACAAACCTTTCGTTAATCTGTTCCCATAATGATATTTTCTTAATCAATTTCTGTTTAATCAAAATATATGTTTTTACTTTTACTTCGTTAATCTTTATCGATACCACTCCAGGTATTAGATAGTTCCCTTATTCTTTCTTCATTTTTGTTTTGTTTTTGTTAGAATAGTTATGTCGTGGTTTATTCTTCTATTTCCTAAATATTTCTTGTTTTAATTCAGACGCTTCTTACGTTCCATGTGGACATCATAATGAGTAGGTATATTTGCCGGTTAAATAACCTCCTCTTTTATGGGTGACAGTTCCTCAAAGCAATTGTAGGCGGAGGTTCTTTTACCTGCAGATGGTAAGCGTTCTCAAGGCAATTGTAGGCGGAGGTTCTTTAACCGGCAAATGGTTGACAGTGCCTCAAAGCAATTGTAGGCGGAGGTTCTTTCGTACGCGTTGCAGGAGGCAATTGTATATGCATTGTACGTAGTTATCCTTGGTGGTCTTAACAAACGTAACGTATGCATCATACTGACCTGTATCATTTACCTGTACTGCATTCTATAGACATCGTATAAATTTTAAGTCAGACGACAATAATCGTTAAAAAAATTCTGATGCCTAAAATTTATTACTGTCTGGAAGTGGATTTATTAACGTATGCATTTCATTGACCTATGTCGTTGACGTGTATTGCATTCTATAGACATTGTATAAATTTTAAACCAGACGAAAGTAATCTTTAAAAGGATTCTGATTTTACAATTGAAGACACAAGTTGCTGAAGGGCCTATGTACCAAGAATATATTTTCGAGATATTTGAGTTTAAACTTTTTTAATTGGTACTTTTATTAGAATAAAATTTAAAATTAATTTTTTATTTAAAGTGCAGATATTTTACTGAAAAGTTTTATGGTAATAGTAATAAAAGAAAATACACATATTTTTGTAAAAATTAGAAACAAATGTACATAGGTCTTTTATCCACTAATTAGTAAAACATGAAACATTGAACTTAAAATACAAAAGGGCACATGTCCACCAATAATATGGTTTACCCACGTCCTCGCCACAAAAATGTTTGCAATTTTACGTATTTTTACTTTTTTTTTCTTCGTGGATACTTGGTTTTCTTCTGACTTCCTTATTTTTCTAAAAATATTTCATAAAAATATTTGTACTCTTCGTCAATAAAATTTAGCTGTTCCCCGATATTAGCCTTTTCTCTGCCGTCACTTCATTATGCTTTTTTGTATAGTCTGTAGCGTAAAATTTTCGGACTTAACTTTATTGGCACCACGTTTTAAAATGTCTACCTTGTAAAATGGCGTAAATGGATCCAGGCAATTTTTGTAGTAGTAGTTTCCGTATTCTTCTACGCGTATCCATTTTACGTTATCTCGAAAATAAAACCTGCTGTTGAAGTGTATTTTTTCGGTTGATTAAGTGCAACGACGGGATAATCTGTTCTATGTCTTTAAATTGGTGTTCCATATTGATAATAATAGAAGATTTGATACTGGATGATTGTATTATTTGTCGATATTGATCGGGAATAAAAAATTTTTCCATCTTTCGCAAGTTTTTTCAACTCTACCGAAGTCGCGATCTGAATCTAAATACGAATGCCCTACTTCGGGGAATTTATGGTCAATCACATTAAACATTCCTTTTAAAATCAGGTACTGATACAAGGCAATAATATTAAAGTTTTTATTTTGCCGGAACATGAATCAGACCACAGTATCAAATGATCTGTTTGTTCTGCAAATCTTTTAAAATGCTGTGCAAATGTATGAATAGAACTACCAACTTCCAAACTTCCCTTACTGGCAATATCCTCAGTCCATGTAAAGAAATATGGTTTATCCCCAGCAGTTGTTAGAGTATGAATATTCAGGTTATAAAACCATAACTGCCTGAGATAAAAAGCTTTAGAGACGGTTAGTTTTGGTAAAGGTTGTGCTTGTTGTAGGTCCAGTGAAGCATAGCACACATTATCTGTGCTGCTTGCATATGCTCTATCTTTCTGTTGTTGCTCAAAAGCATACCGATATTGCTCTTGATGTTCTTCAGTATTGGATCCAGAATCGCACGTAGTGCAAGTGTCACTTCTCGGTTGTCCAAAAGATAAATTAAAATGGTTGGAAAATATATTGCTATAGGTGCAATGTTTTACCTTGTATCTCTCTGGAAGACCATTTACATTGCAATCCTCAATATACAAGTTATACATTTTGCTTATGTTTAATTCAGGAGAAAGGTATTTTTATTACTATTCTTGTGTCTGGAGTAGTGCGACGATTCGGCCGGGAACATATTAATATGTGCTTTCACTGCTTCAGTTACTTCTGTCGGAATTTTATGAGGTCGGTTGTCATGTTGACCTCTTTGTCAGGTGACGGTGCAGATCCACTCGACCGCATTATTTTTCTCGAACAACATGTAGTTTCTTCTCCGAAATTTGATATAACGAACAAATTGCACTTTTACATACTGTTACTATTTCTTTATTATGAGTAACATTGTATTTAAATGATGCAGTTTTAGATTTTTGTATTCCTTTTCTATGTCGTTGGACTGGTCCGATTATAATGCTTTTAAATAACAATGCATTTTTTGAATTTACATCTAATCCATAAAACTTTTTTCAGTATTTCAGTCCTTGCTTCTGGACTGAATTTGCTGTCACATGATAAACGGCAGTGTTTTTTGTTGCACAGATTTCCTAAGTTAACGGTTTTAGCCGAAATTACCTTTCCTGTCTGCGACATGTAGCTTTCACCTTTGCTCTGGACATTGCAGCCTTATTTCTTTCCATTGGTTAGGCATCTTTTCTTTCTTGGAAGTTTTTTCAGGTAGGGAAAAAGCTTTTCTTTACATTTACTGTACTAATGTGATTGGCTGGGTCAGTTTCTGGTAAAATATTTGAATTTAAAACATGTTTTTCTATAATATTTTGAATATTTCGATTTTCAATATCTGCCTCGTTGTTGCTACTTATTTTGGAATTACCTGGCTGGTACACTAAAGAATTATTATCCTGCGAAAATCTAAAACAAACAAAACCTTTTATTTACAGTCAAGTAACTTAATAAGAAACCTTACCACTCAAAACCACATTTGTCAGAGGTGTCAAAAGTTTTTGATTTTCCTCGTTTGATGTTTCCTCAAAAGCTTCTAAAAAGAATTCTTATTAAGTTTTTTAATATTCTTAAAGGTTTATGGCATAAAAATATAAAATATACCATTTTCGGTTAAAGTTACTGAGAATAACTATTTACAATGAAATCTAAAGTGTATTTCTGCTTAGTAATCTTTAAATATCTATGTAGTACCTTCTGCAACATTTCCTGGAGGAGTATATAGTTGATAACCATTTTCAATAGAGTCAAATGAAAGTTCTGAAATAAACAAGTAGATACATATCAGTTTGTAATCAACACGTTAATCTATCATTTAAAAACTTACCGGTTTCATTTGATGCAGATCTTGCTGAATGTTCGGTATTTCCTTCTAAAAAATCACCTCGTTAAAAAACATATACAACAGTTAAAAAACAAAAATTGCGTTTTACTTTTTTCAACATAAAAATAAATAATCCTTTTCTACTTTGTGTTGGTACTGAAGTTATTACGATACGCAAACGCTTATCGTAAGAACAACGCCGTTTTCTAGCTAATAAAATAATTATTTTTTCGCCCAAAAGTGCAAATCAGAAAAATTCTGTATGATATCTCGTTTATAAGGAATTTTGTCGCATTTACTCTGTTATGGTACTCCTGCATTCAATTACTAAGACGTGTGCATTTTATATCATTAATAGGTACTAAGTACCACCTACTTACCTGTGGATTCTTCAAATACTGAATTTTCATGAACACTCCTTCCAAGTTCTACAAGTAATTTACTTCTGAATGACATTTCACTAAGAATATTCACTTAACAATATGTAACAAAAGACTGTATTTTTGCACTTCCAAAGAAACAATCAATATTGTAGACATAACCTAAGAAGACCGGCCGCCTTAATTCCAGTAGGAAAGAACATATTGCTTAATAGAAGAATGGCCTATGTACATTCATATTTGGACATCGGTCTTTCATTCGCTGTGCGGTCGTCAATTTTCGAGTACTTAAGCCTTTATCCACTTAAAAGAATTTGTTTTAAATAAAATTTCAGATACAAATATGGCTTAAAGTTAATATGTGTGTACATAAGACCTTATCCATAGGTTCATAATATTACTGCGTAATACTTAGGCCCTTTATCCACTACTAACTTTAATTCTATAACGAAATATCGTATTGAACCTAGTTACAATAAATTTAAGGTACTTTGGCCGTTTATCCATGTAAAAACAATAATTTTCAAAAAAGTGTTACATAGGCCCTTTATCCACTTGTGTCTTCAATTAATTTCTGTCTGAAAGTATTTATTTTATTGACCTGTGTTGTTTGGTATATACATCGTTGTAAGAATTTTGACCCTTACCGTCTCAAGGTTGTCGTTGTACTATATAAGAGGGAGGGTTTAAAGCAGGAGTTCAGTATTGTTTCTGGTTCAGTCGTAAGTTGAACATTAAGTCGTTAAGGATGGAACTCGGATCGTATTTAGAAAATGACAAATCTTCAGAAATTAGAAAATACTACCCGGACGATGTAAAATTTGAATTGATAAGCCAAAAAGGGTTTTTCTTCTATTCTTTTGTGGATTCTTTAAAAACTCGATGTTACAAAGTAACCTGATCGCATAGACTTTTACGATGTTTTAAACGATGAACACGTTTTGAAAGAAAATTACGAGAGAGCCCTACGAGTGTGGAACGTTTTTTAGTGTAATACTTAGGCGATTACAGTGATGTATATTTAAAGTCGGACGTATTATTGTTGTCGGATATTTTTGAAAATTTTCGCACCATATGCATTATATATTATAAATTAGATCCGTGTCATTATTTTACGGCGTCCGATTCGGCTGGGACGCTTTATTAAAGATGACCGTAAAACTCTATTTGTTGACCGATATCGATATGGTGCATTTTTTTAAATGTGGTATACGCGGCGGCATCAGCATGTGTTCGAAACGTTTAGCTAAGGCAAACAATAAATTCACTCCTTATTATAACGAGTCGAAATCGTCATCTTACATCCTTTATTTGGATGCTACAGATTTATATGGCCACTTCATGCGACTTAAATTGCCTACGGGAGAATTTCGATGGTTAACGGACGCCGAAATTCAACAGTTATCGATTTGCGATCTTGATGAAGAATCAGACGTGGAATACGCATTTGAAGTAGATCTTCAGTATCCGAAAACTGCACGAATACCATAATTGTTTACCGTTTTGTCCCGAAAAAATGTTTCCTCCCAATGGAAAGTTTAAGAAGTTAGTTCCAAATTTATACGACAAAGGAAACATATAATACACTACGTTAATCTAAAGTAATGCCTCGACCACGATTTAAAACTTTTACACGTTCATAGAGCGTTACAATATAAACAGTCGAATTGGATAAACAATATATAGATTTTAATACGAACAAACGCAACAACGCTAGTAACGAATTCGAAAAATCATTACAAGTTGATGAACAACATGGTTTTCGGCAAAACAATGGAAAATGTCGAAAATAGGGTAGACATCAGATTGGTGACGCATTGGGAATCGTATTATAGAAGAGCCGGAGTGAAAGCACTGGTGAGCGAAACCTAATTTTAAATCGAGTAAAATATTTTGCGATAATTTGGTGGGCGTAGAAATGGAAGTATTAGAAGTTCGATGTAATAAGCCTTTGTTTGTAGGATTTGCAATTTTAGAATTGTCAAAACCGTCATGTACGAATTTTTTTATGATTATTTAAAGCGTAAATACTACAATAATGTGAATTGCTATATACGGATACCGATTCGTTGATTTTAGAAATAAAATCGGAGAACGTGTACGAAGATATGAAAACGACATAGATAGATTCGATACATCTAATTATCATATCGATAATATTTATGACATTCTCGCGGAACACCGATGTTGGAAAAATGAAAGATGAATACGCCGGAAACGTGATTGCGTTGTTTTTAGAACTGGAGCAAAAGCGTATTGTATACAATTATTGTCGGATTTAATAAAAAGCCAAAGGTGTAAAGCAATACGTTATAAACAAACATTTAACTTTAAACGATTATAAACGAGTAGTGACGGAAGGAAAATCTGTATATAAAAAATGCATGTTTTTCGATCACATTTTCATACAATGTATACAGAATTAAAAATAAGATTGCACTTTCTGCTCAAGACGACAAACGTTACATTATGGAAGACGGTTTTCACACGTTGGCTTGGGGACACAAAACAATTGACGACTTGGCAAAAGAATTCGAAATAAACGAACATCTAGGAAATTTATTATGCGTTTTTAACAATAATTAATTGTAGATTTGTTTATAATTCAATTATTCATTCAAATTAATAATTTATGTTATGTATCGTTTGTGTATATGTAATTAAATTGTATATCACGTATGTAAATAAAAATGTATGTACTTATAATAGTTTGTTTTCGATATCCAACTGTTTTGTTTAAAATCAAGTCCCAACCATTTTACCTATACTCTGTTTCCTTTCGTCGTAGAACCTTTCTACTAAGTAAACGTTGGGATGTTTGACTCGTTGTAATTCTTTTTCATAAAATCCACCTAAAATATTATCATCCGTACTATCTTTTAGTATATACGTCCTGGGATTAGAATTTTGAATTTTCCAAATGCGAAAGATTTTCTTGGTCCAATTTGGAATGTAATTTTTGTAAAAGCGTGTCTACTTTTGCTAATCCTAATGTAATCACCTTAATATGCGATGCGTTTCTTTATTAACATCTTGTGGTTTCATACCGATAGTTTTCTAAACCGTACTATTGTATTTTCGGATCAATTTAGGTAACAACGCTAACCAGCGGTAACCACCTTGCATACTAAATTCCTTCCACATTAATCCTTTTAAGGTTCTATTGAAACGTTTGACGATTGCGGATTTTACATTTGAAAATGTACTATAATGATTAATTCCGTATTGTTTCATTAATTTTTGAAATTCCGAATTATAAAATTCCTTCCCGTTATCCGCTTGCAGGTTTTTAGGAACGTTATTCTTCTTGACTAATAAAATTTGTTTCATGGCAGCCGTGACATTTTTGGAGGATTTATTTTTGAGAGATAACGCCCAAGCGTATTTAGAAAATGTGTTTATCGTCACCAATATGTATTTATATCTCTGGCTTTGTTTAGCATACGGTATCATTTCTACCAAATCGGTTTGAAACAATACCATCAAACCTTTAATTATAGTTCGTCTCGCGAAAATTTTTCTTATCGGTGCGTGAAGATCATAGATCCGTCAGTTAATTGTCTTTCTGTGCTTAAATACAGTATAGTTTCAGAGTATTAAGTGCTTAGTTTTTGTGGCTGTTTTAGTTGTACGATGCTTTCAAGGTTTTCTTTGAACTTTCTGTTTAAGATTTTAAAATGTCCGTTTACAGTTTCTTGTATATCATCTTCCCGTTTTCGAATATGTATATTAACATCTTTTTCTATGATATCTTTATTTAAGCGTTTTAAAATGAAGTTACTGTGAACGTCGTTCTCAAATTTATCTATAATCATTTTTCCGTGTACGTAATTAGAAAATTTATTTAGAGGCATGCCGACTACGACCGCAACTAAAACAAATTAAGCAAATATTTTTTAAAACAAAGTATTTATAATATAAAAAACGAGTTTAATAGTAAAAGATAACTTATTCAACAATTCCGGCTTCACGCAATTTTTCCAAAAGGCAATGATTTCATTATTGTGACCCGTATGACCGACGGTTTTAGAAGCAACTAATAATTGAAGTTTTTCTACCAATTCGTTGGAATCGTCCCAAATCTATAATCCGTAGCGGCGACGTTAGATAAAACTTGTTTAAACGTTTGAAATAATAACACTATTCTGGACTTCCATTGTCTATATTTTAGTTTAATTGAATAAACACAACGTTTCAATTGCTATTGAATCTGCAATCGTCTTCAGGTGAATACTAACAAACTTAAAACTACTGTAACTTATATACTAATACAAAGTTAGTGAAGCGATCAAGTGTACAAAGTTAACGAAGGGGGACGTTACCGTAAACTAAGATTAGTCAGGCGTCTAATTAAGCGGTTTCACACATTGTTAATCTCTACGCTGGGTTGACTAAAGACATTCTTGCTGTTTCTCGATAAACGCTGCTTCTTTAAATTGTTAAATTGTTTAAACGTTGATTTTTCTTGTGGTCGTAGTCGTGATTCCAATCCACCACCGCTTTTCCAGCGTTTTGCCCACCATACGTTAGTTTTCTTTCCGTTCAAGATGGGTTTAATAATGTTAACGTATTTATATCCTTTACTAGCGGATATCTGCTTAAGAGGATCGTAATTAACTTTATAAGAATTGGTACGTCGCAAAATGTCTCGATATTGACGTGCGTCATTAATAGTAAATTGTCCCGGTTCTTTAAACAATAATTCGTACAATCCGGTCGTGCCTTTGTATTTTTAAACCGTCGATGACTATATTTCGTCCGTCTATGCTAAATTCACTGTTTCCTATAAACAAATTTTCATCTTTGCAAACTCCGTATTTAGTGTCAAAATTATTATCTATGTCGGCTTTCAATTCCGTCAAATAAATTCTAGGCAAAACGTGAAACTGATTTAAGACCGATTGAACGGCGGCACTGGCTAATTCCTCTTCTATTTCTAGTCGAAACAACCTTATTTGTTTTTTGCACCCTCGTATTCCATAGTGGTTCGGTAATAGAAGCGTATGCAGCGTCAAAAATGTAATTTGCTTTTTCGATGTCTTACTTTAAGTCTGACTTTTTGTCGCAAAGCTTCGCGAGCGTTTATCAAGTCTTCGGCAAGTTTTTTATTCATGTTTAGACGCGCCCAATAACTACGTACTTGTTGTATCAAAAGCGCGAAAGATACTGAACACGAATTATTGCCGACGTAAATTTAAAATTTTAATAACGTATAAACGTATCTAAACCTTTTGATATCGACCGTCGTTTTTCGAACAATTGAGATCTATCACCACCATGTCATAAGGAGCCTTCCAACAAAGGTTACAAAGCTTTTTAAACTCGTCAAACGTCATGTCGTTTGCGATGTAATCGTTGTAAATGTGTTTTAAATTTGTTAAATCTTGTTTAAACAAAATTAATAAGTTGCAATTGTCGCGTATTAATTGCTAGGTACAGCACTTGACACAAATAAAAACAATCAATGTTTTATGTCTACCGTAAGAAAATACTCCTTCATCACGTTGTGACCTGTGCAACATATGTCGTCGAACACGACAACAGAATATTCCGAAATGTTTGAAGGCGGTGTAAACGCCTCGATGTTGCAGCTTTCGGAATAATTGCATTCATCTACGGTTTCAATTAAACGTCTAAGAAAATCGTATTTTGTTGGATACAAAGAATTTGAGCAAACATAGAAATTTAAAAACGCAATCCGTTGGGCGATAGCAAAAGAAATAGCATAACGTTTGTTTTTCCACAACCGGAAGGTCCAATAATTAATGCTCTTTACATACACCCCAAATAGCGCACTATGCCGAGTAAACTTATTTTCGGCGCTTTCAACAAAGTTTTTAATCGGTAACGATAACGGTTGACATACAAATTTAATTTTCTTCAAATCGTAAAATGTAGGTGCGTTCAAATTTTATATTTTTCTTCTACACCACGTCAAATGGCACAAAAATTTTATATATTAGTAAGAAGAGTAATAGGTCCGTAAAAGTCGTATGCGCTTGAAATACATTTATTTAAACATAGTCAAAAATATCTACAATATAGCGTACATGTAAATATAGTCTACCCAACGTAGACAAAACGGTGTGGTAGTTTTGATTTTCGATCGTCGTAATTTATAGCTATCGGTACAATGTATGACGTAAAGAGGTAAACATTGTGCAGCTTATGGCGGCACTGGTGAGAGCTCAGTGGCAGCTTTGATCATAGAAGTTGCATCGGAGATTATCAAAATTTATAATATAATTTTGATTATCACCAACAGCGTTTTCAACAACCAAGTTTGACGGAGAAGATAATGTTGGACAAGGTTTCAAAAAAGTTTTTTAAAAGTCTTATCGGCGTTGAAGAGACGGTGTGGCAGCTTTGATCATGGAAGTCGCTATTGGTGACTACCAAAATTTATAATATAATTTTGTTCGTCGCCAACAGCGCTTTCAACAACTAAGTTTGACGGAGAAGATGGCGTTGAAGATGGCAAAACTTATAACACGAGACGGTGTGGCAGCTTTGATCATTGAAGATGATGAGGGCAATCTCCAAAATTTGTATTACAATTTTGAACATCGTCAACATCGCTTCCAACAACCATGTTCGTTTCAACAACCATGTTTGACAGAGAAGATGAACGTGTCGGGTATAATCTATAGGGTCGATACATCATCTACAATATAGCCTGCCTGTAGACAAGACGGTGTTGTAGTTTTGATCGTCGATCTGTAACCCCAACAAGGCAACAAAATTATTGTACAAAACTAACAACTTCATCCCTCAACTTGATACACTGCAGCACCCTCAATGGTACGAGCTGTCGATGTCCATTGTCCGATCATCACCTTTGATGTAATCTATAATGAAATGAAGTTGATGATCTCTTAATTTTGTTCTATAACTATTAAACCCTAACATAATAATAACAGAAACGACAACACATAAAAGACCACCAACTTCATACCTCAACGATACCCGCATCCTCCGAGTCATGCCGATTCTCATCATCCCCATTATTTAACGCCGTCACTTATAACCCTAAGTAGCCGCAAAGACCAAATAATATGAAGACATCTAAGTTTATGACGGATTGAGTGTGACTGCATAGTGTGTTGCCTATTCAACAATAATCTACAATTTTAGTGTTTCTAAAAGACAAAAATATTTACCACCGTAAGCAAGAAAAGGATAAATGACAATATTGACCTCGGGAGTGAAACGCGTACTAGCTAGTTTTATGAAGGCAACCCGACAATGTTGTCACATCTAACTGTTATTTCGCATTGAAATAATTATGTTTACATCTGTTCGCAAAAATTTTTCTAAAATTTATGCAGTCTTTTAAATTCATACGCATGTTGTACTTTTTTAATTAATCCGCGATTTATCAACAGTAAAAACACAAGAGCTTTATTACATATTACATGATAAAATCGCGCGAGACCGAAGTCTCTATCACTAGTTTTCGAGCAAAAACTAGTGATTGGCAAAACTTTCGAGTTGAAGAAAATTTATCCTGATAAAAGAAAAGCTCGTGTATTTTTGGCAAGATAAATTAAAGACAGAATATACGAATGAACAACAACAATAATTATCTTTATTAATACAACAAAATTAAATAGTCACCACTGGCAGAATAAATATTAGTTATGAGGAGCAGGCGTTTTTATCGGTGATAAAAAGGATGCACCTTTTACCGCTGTCAAACTGACAAAATGTCATCGTTAAATGGTACATTTTGTATAGGAGTTAATTTATCGTCAATAAAATTTCTTGTTCATTTATTTTGATAATTGAATTGATGTACAAAAATCCTATAAGCCTTTTGTGATTTTATCAGTTTCACATCAAAAGTTTACTGTAAATTTTAAATCGCTTTCTTTATTTTCAAATTTTTTAACTCAAATTTAGTTTCTGATAATTTTGTTGTGTAATCAGGAACAACTTGTCCGGAAAAGAAAACACCTGTAGTTAAAATGAGTAATAATTTATGACGACATAACTAACCTCTGTATTTTTTTACATGCTCAGTATTTATTTAAGAATGAGAAATCCAACAGACGGAAGAACTAGGGATATGCTTAGAACAAAAAACACATTAAATAACTGTAGACACAATGAGTTTATTAAAAATGAAGTATAGTTACTTAAGATTTTATCAAACACTAATCAACTAATTACCTAATGACATGTACATGTTCAAATTAAAAGTCCAATTAATCTTTTACATTTTAATTATTTACAAAAAAAACAAACAAAACAAAATGTATTTAAACTGCAAACCTACAAATTGCTTAAATGATTAAGTTTTTTAAATTGGATTGCCGCCCATTGAATCTAATATCTTGTGATAACCATTTTAAAGTTTTATTTAATTTGCATTTTATAAGATGTTTTATTAAAAACAATCTGTGTTCGCAACAGCTTTCTGGTAATAATAACCAATCACGATAATTTTGATCAACTGCTGTAGTACACATATTTAACAAAGTTTGTTGAAATTTAACGTTTTCAGAGTGGGATTTGAAATAAATATAAAATAATTCTAAAACTAATTTAACTATTGCCACAACCATTTCCGAAGGAATTTTTAAATATTTTATTCCATCTTTGCGTAATCTCTTTCTAACAACAAGAGTTCATTGCTATTTGTTAAGGGTGTATCAGAACTTAATATCTCACAGTTTTCACAATTAAATTTTTTAATGTTACCTGTACAAGGTAACCAGCTAAATATACAATAGCGCATTCTTCTAAATTTGTTATGTCAATGGTTTTAAATGCGTTATCTTCATTTGTCACACAATTTGATATTTGGTCCATATTTTCTTCTAATGCAACATTAGCGTCTGTCTTCATTTTTGAGGATCCTTCATCTTCAGTTACTTTATATCAATTTGTTCGTCTTCATCCGCTTCGCAATTGGCCGTTTGGGTGGTATTAAAATATTTGCAGTGATTATCCATTGAAACGCTTGTCTAAATGATTTTGCCGTCGGATTAGTGTTGTTTCCGCTTCGACGTCTAATAATAGCGAATAAATTTTCAATGGGATCTTGATTTAGTCGGCTAGTTAATAGAAACTGAACACCTTCTTTCTTTAAATCTTCCCATATTTGTAATGTAGCGTTAATTGAAATTTGTAAACCTCGAAAGCAATGTATGTCCTGTTTAATTTGATTTGTTTTTGTGTATGATGTCCATAAAGAAATCCATTGAGACATTTCATTAAGAAATGTTTCTAATTCTGGTCGTTTTATGGATAGGGCGCATTGATATTTATTTGGACTATTCAACAATCGACTATTTAGGCAATCAAATATATTGTTAATATCTAATAAAAATAGCGCCGTATTTTTGCCGATGAGCTGTTTATTTGACCTGTTTTAAAACATGTGTTTATTGCAGCAGAAACGGTCCTTGAAAATACCTGTGTGGCATATTTCACTCTCATCTTTTGAAAAGTGTTTGGGTTAACATGAGCTTGAGAAAGTTTTGGAGCAGCTCGACGTATTAGATGCGCTGTCAATATAAAAACCGTTTTTACGTCTTGCCACGAAACGCGTTTTTCTTTATAAAATATCTTGAGATATTAAACAGTTTCTTACACTTTAATCAAATGAGGCACGTCGAATATGGTAAAATTTTTTTATTGTCTATAGTGAAAAATGGATTTTCCACGGTCACCCCCAAGTTTTTAAACACAGCTCTATTTGATGCTCCTTGATCACAAATTAAAGCACGTACGTTTAAACCAACATCGGTTAAATGTTGTATATTCTTAATTATTAATTCTTGAAGAATTTGATTTTTAACACCTCCAGCAGAAAAAATAAAAGAAACAGGTAATTTCCACTTCTTAATTAAACCTCGCACCATGAAAACTAACACTTGGGTGGCAATTTTACTTTCGCGGCCAATATGACCCAAATCTTGATAACCTTCAATTAAATCTTGCAACACGTTAAATTCTAAGTTTTTTTTTATGCTCATTTCGTCTACCAATAAGACGCATTGATGATCATTTTGTTCCATTGTAGAAGTCTTATTCTTCAATTTTTTGAATAATTTTGCATTTATTCCGGTAGATAATTGTGTTATGCGAACCCACGAATTAATAGTAGACTTTGATGGCAACTTAAATTTTAGATTTTCTCTCATAAACAAATACAGCGATGGCGATTTGTAAAATAAAGTTAAAGCAAGCTTCTTCTCAGCTTTTGTCCAGTTGTGTCGCTGTTTATGACAAAGCTGCATATTAATAAAAATACGAACCATTTCTGGCAAATGATTATAATTAGTACCATGTAGAGGTGTCGCCCTAACTTTCTTTTTTAACCGATAAATGTAACTGTCTTTAGTGTGATTCCTTCTTTGCAAGTTGGAAATATGTTTCTTACATGCAGAATGGTCGACTTCGTTAGTTCTTCGTTTTTCTCTTGGATGGTAAATTTGAAAGTGGCTGCTGCTGATGGTGTACTGAAGATGCATTATGAAAATATAGAGAATGTTCATCGGAAGATTCTTCAACTACAGCACATCTTATTGAACCGTACATGCGAACGTTGCTTGTTCGGTTTACACTGATCTTCTCAGGTGAAGCAAGAGTTACATCACTTCTTTTCGGTAATGTATTGGAACCGCGTCATGCACTAATCTATTCCGTAATGAATTTGTAAAATCAGTATCTACAAAATGCGCTGCACAAATAACTTTTTTATTTAATTCTTTAAACTTAGCAAAAGAAGTTCATTATTACCACAGTTTTGTAACCATAAATCACTTCTATTTATTTTATTAGGAAATCGAAAAACTTATCTCGGGATGAGTTACACGACTTCGAAAACACTCAAAATATGAACAATAGGTTCTTGACGGCGGCATTACAATCAATTGCAGCAAAACAGTAACAATAACAATAACAAAACAAACCAATAACAGTAACAAAACCAATAACAATAACAAACCAATAACAATAACAAAACAATAATGTACTAGAAACTCGCATATGATCACTAATCAGCAACGCATGAAGACAAGTATCTAACTGCCGAACATTTCCTTTTTTTAAATGCATAGTTATGTGCCCGTAATAGAAAACTCGTTATAGATCAAAACAAAGTATATAAAAGGTGGTAATTAAAGCTTTTGTATAGTGTTCTCGTTAATCATCATTCATCACTTAATGAGGATTTACCAAATACTATTAAAGGAATTCCCAAAACACGCCAGTTATTTATGTTTACAAAATATTACACTTTCTCAATCAAAATTATAGACACATATTAATCAAAACTATGATCAAAACATTTACTAAATGATTGGGAATGAATATAATACATTTCCTTAAAACTGCTGTTTAGGATAAAATAAATCGGTTTCAATTTTATTGCCGGTGACGTATACCACATCTTATGCGTCAACTTTTTTGAAATTTTATTCTTTATCCCGTCAAGTAATATTTTAAGTAATATTTCTGTTTAATTTGTAATTAAATAAAGGTCAGAATCTTATATACACTCTTGTTACAATTCTTTAAATTAAAAACATTCATTATAAAGCTTTTATAATCAATGGTAATTACTAAACAGCTTAAATTTTATTTGTAATGTAAATATGTGGTAACAGCCATTAAAGACATTCTAATAGGTCTTTGAAAATACCGAACAATAGAAAAAAAGACCGAATATAATGTAATGAAAAATAAAAGATTTATTTCTGAATTACTTGGAAAGGTTTGACAACACTGTTCCGGATAAATTACAGAGTTCTCGAAAATTATTACCGACATAGACTGGTATTGTTTTGTTAGTCGGTTCATAGGTGCGGAACAAGTGGCGATCCTAGCGGACGACGAACTTTTGCGCACACGCTGTTAAACGTTAGGGTTGCATGTCTTCATATTATTTGGTCTTTGGTAGCCGTTAAGAAAGATTTATTTGATTAATAATTTTTAAATTTTGGTTAGTTGCTGGCGAATGGCATTGCTTAAAGCATCAAACGTCACCACTAACGAAGCTAAATTATTATGTGGCAAAGACTGTTAGCCAATGACGTAATCTGCTTCAAACTGGTGCGCAAGATTGTTAATTGTTTATTAAGTTGGCAATCAAAATGGTTAATTATATAGTTAGTTTTATCAAGCAATTCCCGTTGAAAACCAATTTAAATTGCAGTATTTAAAAAAGTGTCAGAGCACCAAGTTGTAGGAGCGGAAGTAGAAGAAATAGAAACGTGAACAGAAGTAGATGTCGACCAAAAGCAGTAGCAGAAACGGGAGCGAAAGTAGCAGAAACACCAGGATTATCAGCGGCGGCAACGGAAACGAGAGTCGATGAGTAACTAGGCAACTCCAGCATTTGCGATACTTGCATCAAATCTAAATTCCCAGACAGAGCTTCATCACCTCGAAATTTTTTACCTGCGAAAAAACTTGTGTTAACTACACATTCGGACGCGGTTGTTAATATAAATAATTTTAATGTGACGTCTCAAAGACATTAATTGTCTCTTCTGGGCGCGATACTCCTGACGAGGTAATCGCATCTTGTACCGTATATTACCTGCTGCCACCGATGTTGTGGAACAGGAAGGAGTACACATCGTGATAGCGGCACACGTCGAAGGTGTTGCAAACGTACCGGTGATAGCGGGCACACGTCGAAGGTGTTGCAAACGTACCGGTGATAGCGACACACGTCGTAGGTGTTGCAAACGTACCGACAAATCGACATCTTTCAAAGCGGACTCCGTTACCGGAGGTGCATGAACGGCACGAAATCGAGCAGCAGAATCTTCGTCCTTGACCGATGGACGGGGCCTCTTCGTTGTCTGGCGCAGCCAAACTCGCATCGAAATCGGCCAAATAAAAATATTCGATGTCTTTAGGCACAAAACACAAACAATAACAAAACGTCGTAAGCAAATGTATGTACATGTTAATGCACAAAATTAAATGCATGCATTAAAGGTTAATACTAAAACTAAAAATTGAATGTAGTTACAATGTTTTTCTCCATGACACTTCACTTTTTTTGTTGCTGTTAGAGAGCTGGAACACAACTAATTTGTTCCCAAAAACTCGCGGTTATATACCCTAAAACGTAGAGGGAGGTGTGGTGGAAAGCCAGAGTGGGTAAAGTGGAGGGGCGGAGTAGAAGGGCAGAGTGGGCGGAGTGGGGCGTGTTGTGGTGGGGTAACTTTTCAAAATTGTAGGTTTTGATTTTTGGGAGGGGGGTGAGACGAAACCCTGTCCCCACTCCCATCCCTACTTTTCCCTCTCTTCTTTATAGGCGTTCAATAGGCGGACCTGTAGGAGAGCTTTCTTACCATCCTATTCTTCTTTCTCAATTTCAACTTCTTTCTTTTTCTTTTTATTCTTTCATTTTTTTCTTTTTCTTCCTCTTTCTATCTTCTCCCTTTTTCTTTTATCTTTTCTTCTTTCTTTCTTTCCCTATTTCCACTTACCAATTTTACATCTAACTTAACTTATTTTAGGTTAAACGACTAACTTATTTTAGGTTAAACGATTTCGATCTAACGTAACTTATTTTAGGTTAAACAATTTTGATCTAACCTAACTTTTTAGGTTATACGTTTTAAACTAACCTAACTCATAGGTTACATAAGTTTGATCATACCTAACCTATTTTAAGTTGTACCATTTCAATCTAACCTAACTTATTTTTGGTTACATCTCACTTACATATTTTAGGTTCTAAGTTTTCGATCTAACTTAACTCATTTACATGTTTTCCATGTCACTTACCTATATTAGGTCAAACTATTTCGATCTAACCTAACTTAATTTAGGTAACACCGAGCGTACGACATATCAACATTTAATAATCGACCACAACATTTATTGTTATCGTTTAAACAATAAAAGACATTAATATTTCTTTAATTTATTTTATAAAGTTTTACATATTTACTGCGATTTTACAAACAACAATGCGATTTCACAAAACAACAACAATCATATAGTATTAACTATCATTTGAATTACGACATACACCACATATATCCTTAGAAACAGGTGGTCCGTCCCAATGATCTCTGCTGCTGGATAAGTTATAATGTTCCAAACAAGGCAGTTTATTTTGCAAACCGTTTATTTTTGCGATAGGCGTGGGAGGAAGTTTTCACCATATTTCTTCAAAGTTAGGGTCTTACGTTTTTCAAACAACAATCTAAAGGTAAATATTGCAACTGTATACACGTAAGTTTCTAAATACGGCTAACTTTGCACTGGTTTTATACTTGCAAAACAATTTTTTTATTTTTCTCCTACTCTAGTACTTACGAGTTTTTGTTACTGTCTTCGATATTAGTCGACTCTTCTTCATTAAATTTGATGAAGTCGGTTGTTGCGTTAGTTTGATTGTTATTTTCGTTGTTACTGCTAATAGTCGCCGACTCTTTGGTATTACATTCGTTCACCACTTGAGTTGTTGTGTTACTACCATCGGTAAAACCGTTTGCGTCGACATTTAGTTTCAAATCATAATTAACAGTCAATTTTTCATACTCATCTTTTGCGAAACGAAATAGAACGCCGACGTTTGTTAATGCGCATACGCTTATCTTTCTTATGGAAAAGTGCAATGGGGATAATCGCGTCGCACCCTACATACGTTTTCGTCCAATTCTGCAACCACAATAGGTGCTCTCAAAATATTACGAATACACTTAGCTTTTTCTTTTCCTTTAACGTACACCACATTTACGGATCGGCAAATAGACGTGATGATAGTATCGAAATCTGTAGCGGGCACGTATCCCGTGTTCCAATCGATGCAGTGATAGTTAGACGTAACCTATTTGAACCGTTGTGCGATATTTTCCCGTTAGAGATCCGTAACTTCGACTAGGTTTAAAAACGAAATGACTCACACGATAAATAATCCATCGTAGCTAATTCTTTAGCATAAATTCGTCATTTCTCACTTTAAAACCTTGAATAATGACCACGATAAAATTGGCTGGTGTATGCACGTTATCATATAAAGAACTTGTCATTTTGTCGTCTACTACACGCACTATTATTACAACAGCTTTATAAGATGATGTTACTTACGTTTCGATCTACCGATCGACTGATACGATTAAGTTTAAGATTCTTTCTTTATAGTTTAAAGTTGACGCGAGTATCTCGAATTAAAATAAAATTATTATCTAGACCAATTGTTTTACGATTTTGTCAACGGAGAATATTGAAACGCCTTGTCGTGTAATATTAAACAGTATGTCGTCGTACCTTCTGGAATTTCTTTTTCGTCATGTACTGATCTTAATTTCGACACCGCTTTTATGTAAAACGTCGGTTTGATACGTACGATCAATTCTTATTAGTGGAGCGTGTTTTAAATTTCCCCGGGCGTCAATATAGGTTCGGACGGTTGATAATAATATGCGGTCTGAAAACTTGTATACATATCGTACATTAATGCGTAACGATTACTATCGAAGTCGACGTTTAAATTATATATGATACCTTTCTCCGTTCAAAAACACGGTGATATTAGTTACGTTCAAATTATCGAAAGTAGACATGTTGGATTTCAATTTTCCTTTTCGATCCGTTTGAAATCCGACGACAATAAACCTAGGTGTTTTAATTCCGGAGCTGTTTTAACCGCCCAAGATTGTTTGTTAGTTTTTGGAATGGATTGATATTCGTGTATTTCCCAACTTCTAAACGGCACGTTTATGTACGTATTTTTCTTCGATAATTTTGTTAAAACCAATTGTTCTCTTAAACCGACTGTCACGTAAGGAATTTCAATTTTTTTGTTTATAGTTAATTTTAACTTTTCCTCTCTTTGTTTCTTCTTTTCGGTTGAACGATGACGTCGTTGTCGTCGTTATTACGAATTAATATCAATTCTTGTCTCATGTTTATTATAATTTTTTATAATCTTCGGCGAAACCCAATAGAGTTTTGAGAGTACGCTGTATGAAAAATTTCCATTTTTGTCCGTGGTATTCAAATAATATTGTTGCGTTTCCCAACCGGCATTTTCGAGTTTAAATATTTTGTTTTGTTTAAAGAAAATATCCTTTCATACAAGAAGTTATACCGACGTTTCAAACTGCGTCTATTTGTACGCCGTTTAACAGATAGCGTATATCGCTGAACATAAAAGCTACCGGATTACTGGTTAAATAACACGTTTGGCTAGCATTTTTTGTAACCGTTCCGTCTTCTCCGATTTTTCTCAAACTGCCTTCTACTTCAAACCCATCCTCTTATACAACACAACGATAACCTTGAGACGGTATTTAAGAGTCAAAATTTTACAACGATTTATATACCAAACAACACAGGTCAGAATTCTTTAACTTTTATTATTGTCTGGTTAAAATTTATACAATGTCTATAGAATGCATAGGTGAATGATACAGGTCAGTATGATGCATACGTTACGCCTGTTAAGACCACCAGGATTAACACGTACAATGCATATCAATTGCCTCCTGCAACGCGTACGAAAAAAAACCTTCGCCTACAATTGCTTTGAGGAACTGTCAACCATTTGCCGGTTAAAAACTTCCGCCTACAATTGCCTTTGAGGAACGCTTACCCATCTGCGGTGAAAGAACCTCCGCCTACAATTGCTTTGAGGAACTGTCACCCACCTTTGTCAAGGAGGAGGTTCCAACCGGCAAATATACCCTGACTATAATGTTACGCTTTTGTATTGGTCTCTTGCTGGGTTTTCTTTGTTAACTGAAACATTTAGCTTTGAGTCTAGTAGCATAACTGTTATCTCATCGTATCATCCTTCGGTTGAAAGTGTGGAATGTTTTTTTGTAACGATTTTTTATTCTGCTTTTCATAATTTTTTTACATGTGCTTAGCGCCACTGCCAGTTATTTTGATATTGAATTTCAAACTTTGTCTTAAATTTGTCATTTGTATTATTTATTGTTAATAATAAAATAATTAAAACATATGGATGAAGAACGAAAATAAATAAAAGAATAGAAGAAGTACAATCAGCGCTAGTGGCGATAATGGAGTAACAAATGAGAATCAATATTAGTTTTGGCAACCATAATACTTAAATTGAAGACTATTATCGTTTTTAAAGAAAAAATTTACTTTTTTAAATTTAAATAAAATTTACAGTCGCTATAGCACAACATTATTATGTAAAACTTTAATTTATAGATTCCTGGAATTTATACTTTCATAATTCTTAGGTCAGGATTATTTTAACATTACAACAGCTAGCGGATATTATAATATACAAAGGTTCTACATATTTCTGATATGTTTCATTATGAATTGCCTTTGTCTGACATCAAAGGAGAATACCTTCCTAATGAATCTAATACTACAACGAAGCAAACTTTAAACTTATCCAACTAACATCGTAATGTAACAACGTACCTATACAAAACACTTTCAGAACTACTTTTAAATAAATTTTTGATCAAAATTTACTATTGTAGATATATTTTTTATTTAATAATAATAAACTAAAAAAAAGTTAAAACAATTTTATTCAACTTGTACAAGTTATAGTCATTTAACTTATAATTTGTACACATATTTGTTTTCATTTTGTGTTTAACTTATGTAAAATGTTAAAATTGTAACGCAAACTCCCGTAATAATATGTAAGTTAAATTTACTTTGTTATGCAAAACCGTAACGACGGCAATTTTGAAAAACTGTAATAAAAGCTACATTAATATCATTAATATAAATTAATTTTAAGGCTGTATAACATGGAATAGCCATGAAATAAAAAAAATTCACACTATCTCCTAACTTTTAATTTTAATTTTTATCACACATTTACTTTGAAATGTCGTAGTAATCCTTGATAAATAAAAAATTAATTGATATTGGAAGTAATAAATGAAAGAGAAATCACACGGTGGAAGCGAAAAAGCGATTAAAAATTGATTCGAAGCGTGTGTTGAAGAACCTAAAAAATTTAGTAAAGATTCTGATAATTGAATAATTATTATTAATCGCATCTTTACCAGAAAAAAACAGATATTAATTTTTCGAATTGTGTTGCTTTCTGTAGGAGGATTGGCAAGCTGCAATTAGAATACCATAAGTTCTTTGGGTGCCGACGTTTAGTACTGCGGTCTTCCTCAAGACTCAAAAATTGTTTGGTGTAATAATGTGGCTTTGTAAATAATTTTTTTAAATAAAACCAAAGCTACTGTCACGAAATTTTGTCACCATAAAAGTATACAATAGAATTATAAGCACTCATCATTTGGACAACTTTTTTATTATTTAATTATACCTTAGAGATGACTTAGAGGTTTGTTTTTGCTTGGCTTAAACCAAAGAAACACTCATTAGTTATTGTGGACAAGGGGTCAATGTAGACAATATAATAAACCAGCATATTCTTAGTAAAACATTATCGAGAAAATTTGTGAATACTGGCAACAGTGTGCTCAACAACCTGTGTGAAGAGGATATTATTTCCATCAATAATGTTGCAGATAAAAATAAATACAGTTTAGCAAATTTTTACTGATACCATAAAAAAAGTTGAATGCCTATCTTATGAAATGTTTTAGAATTCACTACGGCCTGACTTACTTGCAAGCGCAAAAGTTGCATATGAGTTTGCAAAAAGAGTAAATAAAGGTATCTGTCATCTTGGGATGTAAGTAAATAAGTAAGCAAAGATTGACTAGATCAAAAACTTTGTGAAGAGACATAGCACCTCAAACCTGAGAATACCACCATGGCTCAAGGCCACAAGATTTAATAAATTAAATGTAGAAATTAATTAATTAAAATAAATCACGGAGAAGAAGAAAGAAAAGCATATTATAAAAGAGAAGGTTAAAAGAGAAAGTTACGCGATAGAAAAAGTAAGAAAATTAAAAGAGAAGAAGAAAGGGTGGTGATGAAGAAATAACAAAGAGGGACAAAGATAATCAAGTAGGCACATAGAAGAAGAATGGAGGATCAGAGAAGTAAGATACAGTATCGAATACGTGCTAGCTAGAGAAAATTTCAAGGTACTTAACAGGAGGGCTGACAAAGCAAGAAAATAGGATGATAACTAGGTTTAGACTAGATAGTTAAAAAATGAAAATCAAAATATTGGATGAAAAGACGAAAAGTATATTATGTAGAATGATTGGAAAAATAAAAAAACATCTAAGAGAAGATTATGTGTAAATAAAGGTCGAGATAATAAGAAGAAAAAGTTTACTAGGATAGAAAGGAGATAGTATAAAGTAGATAAAAGATGGAGACAAGAGAAGAAGATGGTTATAAGAAAAGAAAAAAATAATGACAGTAGACTAAATTATCATATTTTGGAATTACAATGTGAGTTTTATTTATTCTAAGTTTCTGTCTATTGTGTAATCGAATTCATTTGTTAGTTTTAAAGAACAAATAAAAAATTTTTATCCACAATCACCAATTATAGAGCTATTATTATGCCGATATATAAACGTATTATAACACCTATAAAACACTAGTGTTTTATATTCTATATGTTGGATTTTCCTTGAATTTTTCTAGCAATATCGATTTTATTTGACTCTGCTTTCTTCTATATACCCCTCAACAGCACTAGAAGACCTCCATGCTCTGTGCCTCTTAAGAGTGAGAATATCACCACTAGCATTAATTCGAACAGAGTCGCCGAAGAAGAACGGCGCATACTATGGTCCGTGTAGGGATTTAGTAGCCCAGAAGTTTTAAGAAAGAAGCCAACTGTGAGGGAATTCGGAACATTTGCAAATAGTGTTAATTCCCACAGGTTGCACGGTGCATTTTCAATTTATATATCGCAAAAAATCTTTCCTGCAAAATAGTACTTTTAGGACGTAGGCGTATGTATTTCTTGCATATCTCCATAACATTAACAGAGAATCCTTCGTCTAATACAGTGAAACTTTTTTAACATATTGGTCTTGTTTCTGGATGGACACGTAGATAAAAGATCCTTTATCTTTCACATGTTCAATATTTAAGTTTACCAGTTTATTGCATCGTTAACCTCCACAAACACCCATGATGACAGCAACCTAGAAATATTTAAAATAACTAAGATACCAATACAGAAGAAAAGAAAAATTGGTTGTACCTGTTCGATGTGTCCCCATCTCAAGCACCTTTGCCTTCTTGCCTTGTAGTTTTTGATTGGCTCTTGAGATAAGCAATTAATTTGCCGTATTTTGACATGTCAAGGTAGTTCCTCAATCAATTCAATCAACTTCGAATTTTATTGTATCTCTCAAAAAATTTTAACAGAAAAATTCTTATTACAAGAAGTGAGTTTAGGTAAAAAAATCAAACATTTTAGATAAATACCAATATTTTAAGAAAGTGTTAGTAACTAAATTTAAGTAACTATAACAAAAAAAAATTGGACACTAAAATATAAACAATTTGAACCAAATTACAACTAAAACTATACACCCTCTCTAACTATTCATTTAGTAGAAAGGAAATACAATGAAAAAATATTGGAAGATATGGGACAGAAGGTAAACCCAGATATTTAATTGGAGAGAGTGGATTAAAAAAAAAAAGAATTATAGCAAGGTTTAGGTAGGGAATGAGGAAAGGAAAACAAATATTAGTTGAAGGACAAGGATAGAATATGTAGGATGTGTGGAGATGGTGGGAGAACTTGGAACACATAAGTAAGAAATGTGGTGAACTGAGGGAAGAGGAGAGAGAGAGCGAGGAGAACTGCTGGGTGAAAGAGGAAAGGGATTGATGGATGAAAGAGGTAATAAAAAGAAGAGAAGTAATGGAGAGAAGAGAGAGAAGCATAATCAATGATATAGAAATACATTAAGGAAGAAGAAAAAAGGAAGGATGAGAAGCTCAGTTGATTCAAATCAGAAGGAGAGGAGGAAGGGAAGAATATCAAAATTCACTTTATTTAATATAGTATAGTTTGTTTGTGAAAAATGGTAGTGAATTAGATTAATTTTATGATGTATGTAGGATGTAAGAAAACCGAATTTTTTGCTTATTGTAATAAAACAAATAAATGCATTGATTGATTGATTAAACAAAATTTCTTCCTACTTCAAAGAAGCATGAAACTTGCCAACTTGTACTGTAATTTAAATTTTTTTTTAAATTAACTGTTCAAACTTTAGGTTAGAGCTACAAAAGAACTGATTACGTCGGATACTACTTTTCATGAAAAGTATTATTAAATCACACAATCTTTCTATTATCCTGGAGGAAACAAAATTATTTAATTTGATACATATGTTTTTATATGAAGAATGTCGTCTGAAGAAATGCTGGACTGATGAGTAGTAAGTGCATGTCGTTATCAAAGCGACATCTTTAAATGCTAAGAACACACGTGTGTCGATAAATCCAAGTAATTACTTGTACAGTAGTACACACGCAGCAAAAGACTTGATTTGGCTTTGGATCGACACATGTGAGTTTCAAGCATTTAAAGTTATCGCTTTTGATAACGACATGCTCTTTAACACTCACAGTCGGTACAGTTAACTGTTGGCATTTCTTATTTTGATACTATTCATACGTGTCCATGTTACACGAAATGTCGTTAGACACACATTTTACTTATGAAACTAATTTACTTTTTCTTCTCGATTATGTATTAATTACTATATTATTTTTATATTGTGCTATGTAAAGTTTCTTGTACATTTGAGAGTTATCCCGTAAATAAAATTCATTACGTAGGTTCTAGGACAAAATCTGATTGTTTCTTCCGACCTTCGCATGCTGTGTGATGATGACGGCTTACTAAAAATAATTTTTGAAGTCGTCATTTTGTTGTTAATGATTTCTTCTATGTAGCCTTTTATGGTCGTATTTGATCGCCATCCACCATAAGTTTTGAGCCTTCTGATGCCCTCGCTGTTCTCAGCAAGAAAAGTAGTTGGCGTTTGACACATCTTGTAGAAAATGTGGATCCCTACAGTTTCCATTGTACATTTATTGTTCATATAATAAAGGGTGAGCCATCTAGCGGTTGCATTTTGAACAACTATTTATTTGAAGTACATGAATGTTAAATGAAAACAAATTGACAAAATGTGAGTTAAAAATCTGAATCTTACGAAATGGTAATCCATACGCTTGAAAAAAACTAGGAAATATTAAGAACTTTACTTTCAAAGTGATGAGTCTTCAACCCAAACTGTGACAAATTAAAAAAAATTGGCAACGATTGAATACGATCAAGAACGAGGCCAGGACAACATTTGGTTTCAAGAAGACAAGGCCACTTGCCATACAGCCAACGTAACAATCCAACTTTTGAGCACTGTTTTCAAAAACCAAACAATCAGCCGAAATTCTGATGTCAATTGGCCGCCTCGGATCAGTAATTTGAGCCCATTGGAGTATTGGACTATTATCTATGGGGATCCGTTAAGGATAAGTGTTACGCAAACCATCCAGAGACAATTGAAGCTTTGAAACACAAAATCGAACTTGCCATTCAAGAGATACAAGCCCAGACAATCGAAAATGTACTAAAAATTGGGTACCGTAAAGCCAATCTAATAATATCAGTTTATTTGTCTTTGAAATTAACAAATAGATTCGGTTTATATACATCTTACTAAATACTAAAAAAAATTAATTAACACAACAAATTCTGCAAAATAATAACTTATTTTTTTTTTCTGTCTTTTAACCACACCTCTCTGTTACATGTTTTTTATTATGTTTCTTTTCCTTTCTTCCATCCATCTTCTTCTGTTTTCTACCTCTTTCATCTACTTTATGCCTTCTCCATTTTCTTATAGCAGAACTTCTCCTCTCGCTTTCTCTCTCCTTAATTCTCTACACTACATTCTACCAATTTTCCCTACACATTCTACACATTCTTTCTTCATCTTTTCTCTAATATTTATTTTCTCTTTCTTCATTTCCTAATCTATATCTGGCTACCATAACGTTTTTCTTTTATATCCAATCTTCCTGTTATATATTTTAGTATCTCCTTCCACCATTATGTCTTTATATTTTACATTATACTTTGATCCATTTATCTTCTATTTTTCTTCTTGTTTTTTTTTTTTTTTTTTTTTTTTTTTTGACTGTCCTTGTCCCTTTGTGTTATCTCCTTCTTCCATCTTTCTTCCTTCATCCCTCAATCTTCTTATCTCTTCTGTCGTAACCCCTTTTTCTGTAATATGCTCTTCTCTCTTCTTGTCCATGTTTTGTTCTTCGCATTTTACTTCCTTCCAACATTCATATAAAATTTCATTATCTTTTCTATCTTCCATCCTTTCCTCAAATCTTATTGCTCTCTTCCCTGCCTGTATTCCTTATTTTTTCTATTTTCATTTCTTCCTCTATTAAATATCCTAGTGTTTCCTTTTTCAATCTTAGCGTCCATCTCCAAAATCTTTCCTGTATCTTCTTAGTTCTTCACATTCCTTCCAACCCCAAATATCCGCCTGTACATCATAACACTTTTGAACAAATTTTCTCAAATAGCCACTTTCTTTTTCTCTACTTCTTTGCAAATAATTTTTTCCCATACCCCACGCTTGTCCCATTATATTACTTTCTTTTTCTCCTTAATTCTCTTATATGATCACTGTCTTTATTATCATACCTCATCATGTATCTTAAGTTTTGTATCCGCTGTCAAAATCAACAGCACCAAACAGAAAGTACTGTGGAGTTGTTTACGTAATATGGATTTGTCATATTTGACTTAATTGTCATTAGTTGATATATTAATAGTACGCTGCAGTTAAATTTGGTTTAAAATGGTTTTAACAACGGAAGAAAAAGTTTTTTTGGTAGAGCACCTTATTTTCGTTCATACTTTATTTTTATTTTCGGTACTGTTTATTTTGGCAGATACTGTATTTGTATTTGTCGACTCTTTATATTTCTTCTTTCCCCACCACCATCTCTCTTTTTCTTCTCTTCCTTTTTTCTTCTTACATATCATTATTTTGGTTTTTTCTACGTTTACCCTAATTTTTTTCTTCTCTAAATATCTTCTCAACGCCTTTAATGCTTTCTTCATCTCTTCTTCTTGACCTCGTAAGAATTACTATATATTGTCCCCATATGCAAGCGTTATTACATTTTTTTTCCTATTTTTATTCCTCCAACCTTAGATATACAGAGAATAGTATCGAACTCAACGGACAACTCTGTTTCAACCCTCTTTCCGTCCAAAACTCTTTCCCTAATTTCTCTTTTACCTTGACTCTATTTTTTTGTTTCTTTATAAATCTCTTCCACTGTTTCTATTATCTCTTCTTTTATTTCACTTTTCCTTATCATTCCCCACAATATCTTTCTATCTACTCTATCAAATGCAGCTTTTATATTCACGAATACTGCATATATCTTGACTCCTTTCTTCTCTATCTCTTTATTTATTAATTGCTTTATATATATATATAGGTTATCAATTGTCCCTCTTCCTTTCCAAAAAACCTGTCTGCCAATCTGGAATTATCTTTTTTTTCTTCTTTTTCCATTTTTCTTCTTATTATTTCTGCGTATATCTTATATCCAATGTTTGTTAAACGAATCCCCCTGTAGTTTTTCACTTCCTGTCTATCCCCTCCCTTGTATATTGGACAAATAATTGCTTCCTACCATTTTTCTGGAAATCCTTCTCCCTGCTATATTTTTTCTAATATTTTCCTTATTCTCTTCTCATTCTTTCCCCTGTGTATTTTCACTCTTTCCCCTGAGTATCATCTGTGCCTCCTGATTTTCCTATCTTTACTTATTTTAAGGCCTCTTCCAGTTTTTCTTTTTTTATTCCCGCATCGCTTTTTGTTTTTTTCTCTTATTTTTCCGTTTTCTATTATGATCTTAACTTCCTTTCCTTGTAGCACATATCTAATGTGTTTTTTTCCTTCTCTCTATCCATTGTTTCTTTCTCCTATTTCCTTTTTTTTCTTATATGATTTACAATTCCTAAGCCTGCCATTCATTTCTGATTTTCTTCATCTTTTCTTCCATCAGTTTTCGATATTCTATTTTTCTTTTCACATCTATTCTTGAATTCTGCTCTTATTTTTTATAATCATCTATACTTATTTTCCTTTTTTAATTTTCTTCTTCTCTTTCTTTCTTCTTTTGCTGTAATTCTTTTCAACTCTTCTTCGACCTCTTCTGCTACTTCCTTCTCTTTCCTCCATTTTATTCATATACTTTTCAATGGTTTTTTCATTCCATATTTTTTCTCTCCCATTCAATAATCTCTTCTTCTTCTTCTTCCTTTTCCTCTTCTATCAGAATCACTTCAATCGGTTGATGATCTGAATCTACTTTGTCTCCAATTCTTATATGATCTATTTCTTCCCTACTTGATTCGTTGACCATAACATAGTCAATTATCGATCCTCCTCTCCCTCCTATATATGTTAGCTCTTCTTCTCCTTCTTCTTCCATATCTCCATTCAGAATTGTCCATTCTTTTTCTTACATAGTTCCAATAATTTTCAACCTTGCCCGTTTATTTTTTTATCTTTCGACTTTTTGCTTTGTTCTCCATTTATTATTATCCCTCCTTCCTCTCCTGTTCTCGCGTTAAAGTCCCTCCTGAAATGTTAAGTTTCTTTTCTTCCCCTTCTTTAATTGTCTTCTAGTACTTCTCTCGTCTTCTCCATTTATTTTCAATATATCGTAATTATTTCGTATATCTTCCCTTCCTCTGTCCTTACTTTTGTGTTCATAATTCTTTTGTTTCCTATCTCTTCTTTCTCCCATTCCTTCCCTTATTCCGGTGATTATTCTCCGCTTGGGCCTCCCCATTTTTTCTTTTTCTGCAAATTGTACTTCCCATTTAAATTCCTCTGGCAGCCTATTACTCCAATTTTTCCAATATTTTTCTTCCAACCATGTCTCTACTAGTCCTACCATTGTAAAAACCCTTTATGTACTTCCAGAAATCTTTCTTTTATTTTTTAATCCCGCAATATTCCAAGACAGTATTTTTTCTTATTTTTTTACGCCTCTCCCACTGCACTACTATTTCCTCCCCTTCCATCCCCTCTCTCTCCCCTATTTTAAATTTTTTGCTATCATCTGTCCCAAACCTCCTTCTTCCCTCCACACATCTCCTTTCCACTCTTTCTACCCATAACTTCCCATACCCTACTTTCACTCTCTTCCCTTCTCCTTTCAATTTTCTAGCTTCTTTCCTTAATTCTCTTGTATCACTCTTTCTTTTTCGTCAGATAGTTATCAATATAAATTTCTGTACCTCTCAACTTTATATTTTTTTCATTATTTTAATTTTCTCTTTCCAGCTTCCCAACTTCACTACTATCGCACTCTTTCTACTTCTTTCCCAATTACGCATGACGTTTGTTATTTCTATTTCTACCCCTATTTTTCTCTTTTTAAAAATCCTCTTCACTCCTTTTCTACTTGGTTGTTCTATCTTTATTGGCCCTTCTATGACGATGTTGTTCCTTCTGCTTTCTTTTCTTGTATTTCCATCCTTTTTTCCGTATCCTCAATCTTTTATCCATTTCATGTTTCTTTTATCCAGTTTTGCCACTTCTGTCGCCCATCCTTTTCTTTTTTTCCCATTTCCTCCTTCATTTTTCTAATTTCATCTTTACATTCTTTAAATCCCTCTATCTTATCTCTTCCCATCTCCAATATCAACATTTTTATATGTTCCATTATTTTATCTTGGTGTTCCATCTCTCCCTTTCTTTCTTGTTCTGGCGTGCTCTGTGTTTTTGTGTTTCTTTTCTTTATCTCGTCATCCAATTGTTCCTCCCCTTGTGTATCTCTTCCTTTTCATAAACTCTTCTATATTTCCCCTCTAAACTTCCCCGATCTTTCACGTATTCTCTTTTTTCCACTCATTTATAAAATTTTATATATGCCCACCAAATTAAATTAATTTTCTATATAACTAACAAATACGCAATCAAAATAATTTTCATTTATGTAATATAATCTTGCGGTTAAATTTTTGTTTATACATTAATTTAAAATACAAATTTACACCGAACATCCACACTGTTATCTACTGTCCGATAACAACTTTCATTTTTTCGCGCCGATAACTTTTATCTTTATCGGTCACTATTTCCTTTATCACCTTACTTTTATTATTTTAATTTTACTTTTAAATACGTAATAACTTCTAATTAACTTCCAACACATTCTTTTACTTAACAACGTCCGCACTCTTCCACTTCTAAACACCGAATCCGGTGTTTAAAAACCGTGAAGCCAGTCGTGGCAGCCATTTAAATAATGTTGAGTTTCATTCTTAAATGTCAAGGTTCTATCTTTCTAATAAAACCGGAAATTTGAAAAATATTTACTAGTTTTATTTATCATTTACTTTTAAAATGCAACTTTTAAATGGCCCACTCTTTACATGAAGAATCTTGAGTGGTTAATATGCTTTGGACGCAAGCTTACATATCTCTTGTAGAAGTCGATCTCATTAATTCCTGCCATTTACGTCATGACGGTGAATATACGTTTTTTCCTCGTCTTAGTATAATGCAGAGTAACAACTTAAATAGAGCCGGTATCTTCGATATCTTCCACATTTAACTTTCTTAGCTCCTCACTGCGACATAAACCATATAGACCGAAAATTAATGCCACTTTAATCAGCAAAAAGGTGCTTCTCTCAAAAATCTTGACACATAATTCTGCGATACAATTTTTAACTTTTTTTGCTTCATATCCTTCACTTTGGCGTTTCAAATATAAATGCAATTTCTCAAAATTCGATATATCGACGTTTTTCTTCACTGTCAACGTACTTTTCATCATCAAGTATGTTGACCACAGCGTGGACGATTTTAGTCTTTCAGCCTGCAATCAATTATAAATGTAAAATCCTGAAAATACATAAACATGTCTAAGAAAATTAACCTTTTCATGAAAAAGCCAGCATAACTTTTTCGTATGTAGGGTAGAGTCGGCTATATCGTACCACTTTTTAGAGTTTTACGTCCACTGGGTCTCATGTTACACAGAATCCGTAATAAAAAATACGATTGAACACTTATGTATTTATTTATAAATATAACAAAACTTTAGTATCTTATAACTATAAGAACATATTAAAAAAAATATTTTGCACAATGATGAAAGGTACGATTTCACCAACTCGTTCGGTAAATCGTACCCAGAGATGGCTAAATCGTACTTATAGGTTTTATATAAGAATGAGGTATTATTTTTAATGTCATCTATTTGCAATAACTACAAATATATTTTTTGCACCTTTGCGTACTCCAGAGCAAATTTCATGGGCCCAACGTTTGCATTTTTGCATTGTAACATATTTTCAATTACTTTTTCTTCGCAAATAATGCAGTACCAGTCATCTGGGTTAATCACCAATTCAACATCTTCTACTGGTACACTGACTTTTTGTGATGATTTTGACTTGGCAACTTTTGATGGGCCTGTTATTGATTCAATGCAGGTAGCACCTGCTTTTCTAATATTTTTTAAATTTCGTTTTACCTTTACAGCTCTTTGTTTACGTGTTTCTTCTTTAGCTTCTAGTTCATTTTTGTACGGAATACTGCTCAAAAGAGCAGCTGGTTGAGGTAACTTACGTTTTTTGCATTTCTAGTTTCTTCTGGAAATGGAAGAATTTCTTGCACTGACACATTTATTAGTTGATCTGATCGTTCTGGTGTAGTTTGAATTCTGCCATCATTTGTTGTTTCCGTTTCTACTTCAGGAACTACTTCTGGTGTAATCACATTGCGTTGATCATTTGATGGTTCTGGTGCCACTTCATTTTCATCATCTAGTAAAGCTGCAGCAGCCGCAAAATTGGCATCACTGAAAACCCATCTGTCGACTGGCCATATTCCGGCCGCTTTGAAACCGTTACTGATGGTCACTATGGAAGCAGCTCTCGAATACGTTTCATTTAGTAAGGCCGTCATATTGTATTGTGACAAACTACTTCCTGGGTTGGTCCTCAACCATTTTTGTACTGCTTGTGTAAAATAGGCTTCCATTGGTTTAAAAAAACTTACGTCTAAAGGCTGAAGACGATGAGTGGTGTGTCCTGACAACTGCAGTAAAATAACTCCGTTTTCACGTGCTAGGAGCAGAGCGTCTAAATTTTTGGAGTGGGTGGTGTGACCATCTAATAGTAATAAAACTTTATTTTCTTTAGAACATTTAACGATGCTAATAAAATGTTTTAACCACTCCAAAAAAAGGTCCGTATTTATGTACCCTGTGTCAGAAATCGTTACAATGGCACCTGGTGGTGCACCAACTTTTAGTTCGTTTGCCATACGCTTTCGCTTAAAATAATCATGGGAGGTACACAACCACCGGCAGCATTTTTGCAACAAACAATAGTAGTGTTGACACCACGCTCTCCACTAGAAATACCTCCTACTTGATGTTTTCCTTTTTTAGCTACAATTTTCTGATTCTTTTTGGACCGTGAAAAACCACTTTCGTCAACATTATAGATATTCATAGCTGTAAAACTATGTTCATCAATAGTCCTCTCAAGAATGTCAAAAAACTCGTAAACATTTTTTTTATTGAATCCAGCAGCTCTAGCTAACGAAACCTTCTTTGGCTGCCTCAATGAAAAATAAGGATGACGTTTCATAAAATTATAGTACCATGCTTTTCCGGCCATACCCGTTTCTACATTAAAGTTATTGGGAATTTGATTTCGGTTAGCTAATTGGAAGGCCAGACGGCGAATATCGTTTATGCTGAGTCCAAAAGTTTTTCCTCCAACTTTAAAATGTGCTGCGCCAATTCCTGTTCCAATTCCAAGGAAATTGTTGTTGGCCGTCCATGATGATGCACATCGGTATGTGCCTTTATTAAGACCTTTACATGTCGCCGAAAAGTTGGCTTTGGAATGTTGTATTGTTCGCAACATTTATTAAAACCTAGCTTCTTTTCACTAAAGGCGCTTAAGGCATGTTGCATGTCCTCTTCCGACCATTGATAATATTTTCTTTTTGTCGAAGACATTCTGTTTTCAATTTTCTAAATACTTTTGCAACAATACACATATTTTTCAAAACACATTCAAATTTCCCACCGTACACTGAAGTTAGTTCGACAAATCGTACTTGGTACGATATGCCAAACTCTTAGAGGTACGATTTGAAGAACTGTGAGTTATTAGCGATTTTAGGAATAAAACAATATCAATTGCATATTTAAAACCGCTAACAAAGTCTCATTTTATAGGTAAGTAGCTGACAAATTCAGCTGTAAAAGCATATGGAGTTTAACTTACCCTTTTAATGACTAAACACTTAGGCACGAAGACACAAAATTGCAGTAAATGGCGTCGCTTTCTTGTTTTGGGAATTACCGCAGAAATATGATATTATCGATAAGTATGAAAACTGTTCACAGTTTAGAGTAAAAAAAGCTTTGAAATGAACCTAAAAGATGGCACACTTTTATGCCCCTAATGTGAAAACCACACGGTGGTACGATTTGCCAACTGGTACGATTACACCGACTTTACCCTATCTTTTACATTCTTCAAAGTCCTTCACAAATTAAAAATATTGTAGGCCTTCTCATTTTTATCTCGTGATTTTGAGTGTAATAAACTAGCGACTCTTGAACAAAAGTGATACTAATTATTATTATTATTATAGGAGTAATATAATTTTATTTCTGATAGTTAAATTTTGGGTTTTAAAACATGCACAATTTTTTATGAAGAATAGCTGTTTTTCATAAAATCAATAATAACAAAGTTTTCCATATGTAGCCAACTTACGCGGACACTGTGTATATTTAAAAAAAATTAATTAAACGATAAGTTTATAATTAAAAGTTGTTATCCTTCTAGGTAGAGGTATAGTAAATATAATGGTCTAAAATTACATATATGGCTGACGTTTTGCCCTAACCTGTAAAGGCTTTATCGAGTCTAAAAATTTTATTAAATATTAGAAATAATGTACATAACCAAACAGCAATACATGTATGTTCTACACAGTTCTATAGCCCGAGAAAAAACTTGAGTTAAAAGATTTTCATATGACAATTGAGAATTACACAAAAATATGCAACAAAACTAATTAAGTTATAAAAGTTTTTTCCCTAAAAGTAACTATTTCACAAATTTCCTGAGAGTTTAAATGTAAAAACAATTTAATTTCAAAATGATAAAATGAAAATATATTAAAAAACCGTGTGGGTCACAGAATTTAGAATAATCATCAAAGATTGATGATGTCAAAAGGATTAAAAATTAAAAATTACATAAGTTACACAGTATATACTAGACAAAGAAAAACGAATAAATAAACAAGAATGTAAAAATTGGGGAAATAACGTCTGTTAGTACTTTAACCGCGTGTGAGATAAGAATTGATATTATTTATATTATTATTTGTTAATTTCTATATATTGCAAGATGTAAGCGCTCTAGACCATCGTCAAAAAACTTAATTAAAAATAAGAGATTATAAATGTAAATTACATAATGTTGAATATGTAAATACCCCAATTAAATTAAGAGTATTAAAAAAATTAAGTAAAATGCCCAGACGATTGAAGTCCAGAGTGAAGAAGAATCATGTGTTTGATTAAACCCTGTTGTTGGGAGCAGTAATAAACGCAAGTTTATTCACAAAACTCATCTTTAAGTTCAAAGGTTTAATAAATCTTCAAAAAGGTAAATACAGAAAATAAACTTGACTCGATAGTTACAGTAACAGTTTTCTGCGTACAATGTGCATACGAGCATATGTTGCGAAAACACCAAGGTGTGAACGAAGTATTCCCAACATACTCCCCCCTTTCAAATAATTCTGCTTCCATGGGTAGTGGGCAGATGTTGCCTAAGGCTCTAGTAGTCTTTCCAGTAGTGATCCTTAGAGTAACAACTTGTACAATGTTGTCTTTTCCGGGATGGAGACAACAATGACTTGTTAAGTTGTCTTTTTTAAGTAAGACCAGTGAACCAACATTTATCAACGAGCGATCTGTCACCCATTTGGAACGCTGTTGCAGGTTGTTGCGATAAGTTGAAGTCCACTGCTTCCAAAATGTGTTAATTCTTTTTCGTAGCTTTTAATTGAGTCCTCTAACGCTCATTTTTGCTGCTCCAACCTCGGAAATACATTTCAAATTAGTTCCGATGATGAAGTGGCTAGAAGTAAGTGCAGTGAGATCATTTGGATCACAGGACATAGGGCATAACGGTCTGGAGTTTAAGATAAATTTAATTTCACATATTGTGTTAAAAACAGTTTCAAATAAAAATTAATGCTGTATATAGCCTTGTATAATAGCATTTAAAAATATTTCACATTAGCCTCGTAAAGCCCTCCAATATGAGATGTTCTAGCAGGAATGAACCTTCATTTAATTATTTAAGCCCCAACAAATGTTTTAACATTGTCAGACGTAATCTTATTGGGAATGCTTCAGTTGCCAATTCTATGTGTACAGCCTTAGACACATAACATACAAATATGCATCTGGCATAGTCAATGGTAACAAATTGAAATGCTCTAGAAGGTTGGACACATGGTTTGATGGTAAATTTCCCATTTTTTGATTTACATTACGCGGCTTGTACTTAAAGCAAATGATACAATTGCGCAGATTGTTTTTAATAGTACTTAATCCCGTTATGATCCAATATCGTTCTTGCAAAATAACCAAAAAAGTTTGAGCACCAGCATAAAAATTTTTCTGATGAGTTTCTTTTATCAACAGGTTTATCAACTGACATTTAGGTAAAACGACAGGATGCGTCTTGAAACGGTAAGTTTTCCCTTTACGGCTTTCAGTTTCTCCCTGAAGGCTTCTTGCTGTGTAATTCTAATCGAACATGTAAGAGCGTTATCCAACTCTTAGAATGAAAGTTGTTTTTTGAAATTGCGTTTCTTGTCCCCTTTAGCATTGTTGCAGAAACGAAAACACCAGCCGGTTATTTTAAGAAATTTTCTGAAGGACAACTACTTGTCAAAAAGGTGATAGTCGACGGTCGTGTGCCCAGTAATTTCAACAGTTGAGCGTTTTTTGGATACCCCCGCTGCGTCCACAGTTAGATGTTTAGCACTTGGCCAATCTTCCTCTTCCAGGCAAAGCGATTGGAGACCTGACCACCATAATTCTGTTAAGTGGCAGACGTCTACACCTCTGGTGATTAGATCTAAAAGGTTCTGTTTTGTGGGTACGTACAACTACTCACATTTTTCAGTCTTTTGCTGTATTAGAGCAACTCTATTAGCCACAAATTGCTTCCATGTTATTGGAGGCTTTTTAATCCAAGACAAAACAATATTAAATTGTTTTTTCTACCAATATCTCATTTCAAACAGTTTTTGTCGTTACTAGTTACTGGTCATGTTGTTCACAAGCAGTTCCTTAGAGTTTTTAAGCTATTTTCTGAATTCAAATCCTCTAGAGGACAGTATTTCTTCGACTTCTCGCTTCAATACAAGCGCTTCTTCTACAGTGTTTGCTCCTGTGGTAAGATCGTCTACATACATGTCATTTAATATGACTTTTGACGCATCAGAAAATTGCAGGTTTTATACCATAAGTAACAGTCGGAAAACAGTAATTGGTTCATTTTCGCTTTCTCGCCAGAGCAACCTTTGTAAATTCTGTTAGTCATTTTAGATAAATACTTGTCTTAACATCATCTTTACATCAACCGATAGGATGCTGTCTTAGTCTAAGCTAAATGGAAAACAGTTCCGATTAGACAATAGGTTCATTTAACAAAACATTGCTTAAGGACATACTGTTGCTAGTAAGAGCACTAACGTTGAAAATAAACCTCAGTTTAGTAGTTGAGCTTTTGAGCTTGTGCACACAATGATGTGGTATGTAATAGGTACACTCATGAAGTTTAAAACTTGGACACCACAATTTCTGTAAACAAAAGTTTCCACATTGTGAAGCGGGCTTAAGGGTATCATTTACAATTCTAACAGCAGGTAGTCTCAGCAGGGGTTGTCTTATAGAAGGACTGTAGAATGAATCATTACACTAAGCACGTTTTAGAAAATAGGTAATTTACGTTGCTTACTTAATTTTTTTCTTTAAAGAATATATTTGAAGGTATCGCTAATTGAACACCATAGCTCGATTAATTATCGAATCAAAATTTTGTTTAGGAAATGTTTACAAAATAAAATTAGAAATAATTTTGATTTAAAAAAACGTCTACAAGCAATAACTTTTAAATTAAATTAAAAAACTAAACATGGCAATTCTTATTGTCAACGTATATATTTAGTTTTTTGACAAGAATTTATTACATAATTATAATTAAGATACCAAGTTATAGTTTAAAATTAAATGAAAACTTTTTTTTTAAATAAAGGTATTACTATATAAATAAATATAAGAAATCAATAATGGGTGTGACCTCCATTATTATTGATACATTCTTGGAGGCGTCTGCTCATTGACGCTATCAAGGTATCAATATAATTAATATTAATCGTTTCCCATGCGGTATCAATGGCTGCAATTAGTGCATTACGGTTTACTGGTATAAAATTTGGCCCTTGTTGTCTTTGGATAACAGCAAGTATTCGAGCCCAAACATTTTCGATAATGTTAAAATCTGGGCTTTTGCTGGCCAGGGTAACAACTCCAAGTTATTTGCTTGTATCCAGTTGCGCACAACCTGCGAAGTATAGGGTCATCATATCCCGATAGTTAATTATCGAATGTTCCAAGAAAATATGTGTAAATAGTAAATGGAATCTACTAACGTAACGTTAAGTCGTTAATTATAGTTACATAACTCTCCTTTCATAAGATATAGTTCATATTGATATGCTTATTGTAAATCTTCGTACACACCTGAACAACAAACCGAGGAACAAACAGAACAACAAACCGAACGGCAATCGGAACATTAATTTGGACGTTGCTACGTACAAATTTTAGAACAGATTCGCAAGTCCTGATTGTTCCACAAACGGTTTGCGGCGTTCCCGCAACTTGTCGGTTTTTTCTCCGACATCAAAGAAAATGCGCGCGAATGCGTTTGCAGGTTTGGACGAATCTAAACAAAACGGCGAACAAACTTATGCGGGAGAATTAAATTATTTATTTTTTGTCCTCCCTTTTGTGGGTTTGTTGTGTTTTAGGTAATATTATGGAGTTGACAGAAGAAAAATGTTTTAAATTAATCAGTGTTTAAGAATGCAAAAAAAAATGATGTCCCTATTAGCATCATTTGGGCGGGAAATTTCCAAAATAAAAAAAGCGAAGTAAATTATAATTTTTTACTCTTCTTTGTGCGTAAAAATTTGGTTGGCACTATCTTCTTGTTTTCCGCAATTTTCTCTTCTCAATAATAAATATATATGAACTGAAAACTACTGAAAATAATTATGGGAACAGCACAAACGTTCCGTTTGTTGTTCGGATTGTGGAAATCATAAAAGATCGTTTGTCGTTCTGTTTGACTTTCGGTTCGTTGTTATGTTTGTTGCTCGGTTTGTTGTTCAGGTGTGTACGAAGCTTTACAACTTAAGCAACAATTTTTTGGCGAATAAAGATTAGTTTGTGATGTAATATTAGAAACACAAATTTATATCATATCAAATTTATGACAACTTAAAACCAAGAACGTGTATGTTATTGCTAAGAAATTATTAAGGAAAAGCGCAATTGCAGTGTAAATATTTATAATTAGATATTTTCGAAAGTTTATAAGTCCTCTATTGTAATCTTAATACTTAAATCCTGTCCATTAGCATTATAAGGAAATGGTTTTTACTTTATGAATAAGTTTCAATAACAATAGAATATCCTTGCTTGTTTAATTTACTTCCTTTGAGTCATATTGCTCTAAGGGTTGTTACATTGGTCATTAGAAGTATGTAATAAATAAACAATTACCTACTGTTTGAGAAGGGGTAGTGTGAACCAATAAATAAAGTAAGAAATGTAAATTCCATTTTAGTTTAAAATTTTAAGTGTTGTGAAAATGCCACCTCATCTCGGTGCTGATTTGAAAGCGCGGATTGTTTCGGAATTAGCGGCGGGCCGTAGCGTGCGTGAAATTTCACGTATGTTAGATATACCAAAAAGCACCGTAGGGCATTACCGAGTAAAATGGAATCTTGAACACACTTTGGAAAGAGCCATCGGAAGTGGTAGACCTAAAGTATCTACACGTGCTCAAGATCTCGAGTTGTTTCATTACGTAACAGAACAACCATTTGCTACATACTCCAGGGCTATAGCAGATACACATTTTCCCGGATGCCGTATAACTGCACAAAAAAGATTAAAGGAGATGGGAATAAAGAAGTATAATGCTGCTGCGAAAGAAGTTCTCAGTGACGAAAATATGAGACGTCGTCTGAAATTTGCAAGGCGATATGTGAACGAACCTTTGAAATTTTGGAATCGAGTGATTTTTAGCGACGAAAAACGTTCAATAGCCGCAACTATGGACCACTAAAAGTTTTTAGAATGGAAGGAACTCGTTACGAAAATAATCACATATGTCCTAAAAAACGAAGTGGTTATTTTTCTGTGAATGTGTGGGGTTGGGTTAGCGCGCGGGGTCCAGGAGTTTGTTGGGCTATCGATGGACGTCTTGATTCTGCTGCGTATTTAGATATTTTGGAAACTATTATGAAACCTTCAGTCGACGTGTTTTATCCAGACGAAGATTATATTTTCCAACAAGTAAGTATTCTTATTTCACTATACTTTCTCCAAAAAATAGTTCGGGATCTGTTGAATTAACATTTTCATAATGTATTTTTGTTGTTTTTGATACCTTGATAGCGTCAATGAGCAGACGCCTCCAAGAATGTATCAATAATAATGAAGGTCACACCCATTATTGATTTCTTATATTTATTTATATAGTAATACCTTTATTTAAAAAAAAAGTTTTCATTTAATTTTAAACTATAACTTGGTATCTTAATTATAATTATGTAATAAATTCTTGTCAAAAAACTAAATATATACGTTGACAATAAGAAATTTTATTTTCACTTTTATATTAACTACAGAAAAAATGAAACGTCATAAAATATACATTTTGTAAGGACTAAATATTATGAATAGAGAGTTTAATGATTTTTTTAATAACTTACAATAATTAGTAGGTTAGATTTATTTAAAAATAAGTAATAATCAGTCAACCCAAATAACCATGTTTAGTTTTTTGATTTAATTTAAAAGTTATTGCTTGTAGACGTTTTTTAAATCAAAATTATTTCTAATTTTATTTTGTAAACATTTCCTAAACAAAATTTTGATTCGATAATTAATCGAGCTATGGTGTTTAATTAGCGATACCTTCAAATATATTCTTTAAAGAAAAAAATTAAGTAAGCAACGTAAATTACCTATTTTCTAAAACGTGCTTAGTGTAATGATTCATTCTACAGTCCTTCTATAAGATAACCCCTGCTAAGACTACCTGCTGTTAGAATTGTAAATGATACCCTTAATCCCGCTTCACAATGTGCAAACTTTTGTTTACAGAAATTGTGGTGTCCAAGTTTTAAATTTCATGAGTGTACATCCTGCGTATGCTTCTTCTTGTAATTAAATTGCAAAGTTGTTCTTCATAATGCCAATTTTTTCCATATGTCTCAGAGCGACAAACTTGCGTAACAATTCAGTATACTTTTCTTTTAGTCCAATTTTGTTTAAACGCTTTTCCAGGTTTAAGAAGTTTTTTCTATTTTCATACTTTCAGGTAACAGCAGATCAAAGAAAACTTGAGCTCCTAACAGTAAATTTATCGATCCCGACTTATTGAAGCAGTTGTTGGTAAGATGTTTTGGAATGTTTATGGTTCCTAGTTCCAAGTTGATTTTAAGTAAATTTTCAGTAGCCTTATCTAATACTAGAAATGTCAGCGTGTTTTTAAAGGAGAAATCATTAGCAAATTGCAGAGGGGTAGTTACACATTTCTTCACAAGTGTAGTTGTACCATTAATTCCAGACAGCTGTACGTGACCAATTTTAATTGTAGTAAGTCCAGCTTGCTTTACAGTAATGTAGTTAACTGTCAAACCAGACTCAAACAAAGTACGTTACTTTAGCCATCTGTTGCCTGCACAAACTTGTGCTGTAGCTAGTAGCACTTGTGTGTGCGCAATAATGTAAGCAGCAATTTCAGTTTTTGCATTAGTCGAAAGTGCACCGCTGTTTGTAGCAGATTCAGTCTGTCGAGATTTTCATGTAGTAATTTTATGAGCTAGCTCAGACCCAACTAACAGATTTTACAATAAAAATAATAAATTAGTGTTTATGCTTTACAAAAAAAGTCATATTGAATATGAAAAAATTAAACTACGTTTACGGCTATTGCACCTAAATTCTATGGTCTAATTAAGATTCATAAGAGCGATAATCCAGTTAGACCTATAATTTCTTGTACAGGAGCTTCTAGTTACAAAATTTCAAACATTTCCTATTTATTTAAGTTTAATCTAAATAATTCTTACAAGTGAGTAGAAAAAATAAAAACTATACCATTGTTTTATTAACTATACTTAACAGATTTTACTACGTTAAACATTGACCAGTTAACTGATCTCTAAAATTTTATATTTTACTTGGATTATTTTAATTACATAGACCGCCACTTTATCCAAAAAATAAGCACCGCTATGGATAATCCAGTTTCACCCATATTAGCATGTCTAACTATGCACGACGTGATCACCACTGTCTGGACCCAATTAGCTAACGTGAATTGCATCGCTATGTTTATGTTCGTTTATGTAGATGATATCATCACTTGTATTCCTAACAACATGATTGACACTACTTTAGAGTTATTAAATAAATATGATCCTCATCTAAAGTTTAGGGTGGAAAGTGAAATTGATCGACAGATATCCTTTTAGACGTACTTTTAATACGAGACCTAGAAAATAACACTATTATAACTGAGTAGTACAAAAAACTAATAGCATTAGGACAGATTATTAATTATTTTTTCAAACACCCCTTACACCAAAAAATGAATACTATGGTTGCCATGCGAAACAAAATTCTAAAATTGAGTGACAAAACAATTCATAACAAATATAATCAGATTCTTAATAAAATTTTAAAAATAGTAATTATTTTCAAAAACAAATGTCTAAACAATAACTATAGACCAAACCAAACATTCACTATTACACTATTACGATTACCACATACATTATAAATTATAAACATTCCTCACTCAGTTAAAAATATTTTAACATATTAAAAACTGACCAAATAAAACTAGTGTTATATAACCAGAATACCATAAACTATAATATATACTGCCGTTTAAAGGATAAAACTGACACCTTAGATTAGAAGCTTAATTGCATGGATTGTCCTAAATATTATATTGGACAAACATAACAGAAACTCTCTAGTAGTTAGAAGCGACACCAATATAATTGCAACAACAAAATTAACAATACAGAATTCTCATCTCACCACATGAACTGTGGACATAATTTTGATTTCAAAGAACCTCAGATTCTGGATGTAGATAATATTTTCAAAAAAAGATTAGTTTCCGAAAGGTGGCAATAAAAACTTTCAGTAATAATGTCAATTTAAATTCGGATACTAATAACTTAAGCAGTATCTACAGTAATATAATTAATATAATAAAACCCATCATCTAACCAAAAATACAACTAACTGATCTACTTACTTACAAAAAAGCTAATAACAACTAACAACTAACCAACACCATCCCTAAATCTAACATAATATCCATAACTAAATTATTTACATACATGGTGGCTTACCGAAAACGAAACAGACCGTTTTTCGGACCTACCTTACACTTTAAGAAAAAACGTCCGGGCAGGTCAATTTTTGTCTGGAGGGGAAGTTGACCCCAAAATATCTACAGGGTGGTCTTGGCAGCCCCATTTCAAACATCTTAAATACGTTATGGGTCAGCAGATATCTCATATGAAAACACCTTTAATTCTCTATACATTTATATGCATGTTACTTTGGTCAAAGAGTTCCAAGGGCTTCCAAAAGCCCTATTTTTAAAAATTAAAAAAATCTAAAAATACTGCAGTATGGTCAAAAATGCCAATTTATGTACGATAAAAATATTTGCTTTGACAAAATGGTCCCGGCAGCCCCCATCTCAAGAATTTCAATTTACAGGGCGGGTCAAGTTGCACCTCATATGAAAGGAATTGTAATTCTCTATTTAACCAAATACATTTTATTTGTAAAAGTGGTTAAGGTGTCACTTCACCTCTATCCCAATTAACGTTTTAGAGAAAGGGGCTGCTTCTTTTAGCATCTACAGAGAAATTTCGTCAATACGAGAGGTCCACTTTAAAGTTGAATTGATCTTACTAACTAGTTCAGCATTTCTTGCATTTTTTGTTTTCTAGGAAAAGAAGGTCCTTGGGTCCCTTTAGACCCTTTTCATTTTTTCATTTTATTATTTCGAAATTAACGTTTCGATGTGGTTTACATTTAAACTCCCATGAAATTTGTGATATAGTTACGTTTAAGAAAAAACTTTTACAACTTAATTAATTATGTCTCAATTTTTTGTACACTTTCAACTGTCATGTAAAAATCTTTTAAATAAAGTTTTTTCCGAGGCTAGTTTTATACATCTTGGATTATATACATTTTTTCTAATTTTCAATAACATTTTCAGCCTCGATAAAGTCCTCAAAGGTTTGGGCGAAACGTCGGCCATATATGTAATTTTAGACCGTTATTTTTAACTATACCTTCACCTAAAGTGATAAAAACTTTAAATCATAAATCAGCAATTGGAGGAAAAATAATACTCTCAACTGAAAGATAAGTATTAACATAATGAAATATCAACAACAAGCAAAGAAACTATCACATACGATTTGATGTTCTTAACAGTAAAAACAATCTATTTTATTTTTTATATTTGCAAAGTTAAGCCGCAAAAGTGAATGTGTTAATATTGTTTTTGTATTAATTCGTATTTCTCAATTTTTATTGTTATTCGATGACATATTTTGAATACAGTGACTTATGACACAATACAACAATACAAAAAAGAAGGACAATCACACTTGCACATAATTATGTACGAATTATAATCAATAATTGCACTAGTATTTTTTAGATAGATGTTTGGTCCTGCTCTGCAAGTTATATCTGAAATGTTATAAATTGGCTACGTACAGAATTCGTAGATTTTATTCGTACCTGTCATTTCTAGAGTATTCGAAGATGGTGCAAAATATGCTAAAAAAATATTTTGTATTATTTTAACTAAACATTTATATTACTATTATACACGAAATCCACGCAAATGGACAAGTTGCATTAGGTCCAAAATAAATAGGAATTGAATTATTAATGTATTGCTGATTGTTCAGTATATTATCGGTGCAAGGCTTATTAGCCGCGTTAAAATCAGCTAAAACATTGATGTTGAAGCAGAGAGCTTTATTGAAATCAATTAATTTTTACCTATGTTTGTTGAAGGGCAGTTTAAGGGAGTTATGCGTATCCTATAAACAGAAAAACCCTACAATAAAATTTTTCAAAGAATATAATATCTACGAAATACTTAGAATAACGGGCCACGCACTTATGAGAACATGTTTTGGTGGTTTTTTCAACTTTATCGTAGTATTCTACTTGAAAAACATCACCATCGTTGTAATAAGTTCGGTTAAAATAGCATTTCTTTGACGGCCAATTTGAAATATATGGCGATTTGTAAGCCCTCGAACATATTCCATTATGGCAACTTGGAGACGGGTCGGACGGAATAGACTCGTAAAAAGCTTTTTGTCTTGCACAGTCATTTCGACATATAGCTACAAATAAATACAAAAGTAACTTTTTAATTTTTAAAACTGCAAATAATATTACCTGTTATGATCAATACTGTTGTACATTGCACAAATGCCAACAGAATTATCTTCATTGCAGTGCCGTGTTGTGAAAAGATTTTTAACAAATGTCATTATAAGTAATACATTACCTTGTAGGTACGGTAAAACGCAAACTCAGATATTGAGATAAGAAATTGCTTACGCAAATATGTAGTTTTGCTGAACTATTTTTTATTTTTCTTTTTGTTAATTTGTTTAAAAACATCGATAAAATTTTATTATTTTAAGTTATTAAACAATAAGATAAACCAGATTTTTCCAATTTTCTAAGAAATTGCTGGTTATTATTTTTTTGTTTAAAGTAGTACTAGTAGTAGTAGTCGTTAAAAACAATTGTTAGCGAGGTTCACACAAAGACACAGTGTGAAAACCCAGCGTATAATACCTGTGACGTCGTATTTGATTTTATATTTTTACTTAACTAATATATAAATAATCTTTATTTATTCTTCTAATTCAATTCTGCTGCCTTCAAAATATCCCCTCCCAAACATTATGCCCCCGCTTTTCACAGGCCCAAAGCATGCTAAAAAGTCTTCTTCCGGTATAGCCTTCAGAGTGCGCGCCGATTCACGTTGGGTATCTTTAATCGACTCAAAACAGTTTTCTCGGAGTGGTCTTTTGAGTTTTGAAAATAGCCCGACGTCACACAGAGCCAAATCAGGCGAATAAGGTGGTTGCGGAACAATATTGGTTGCATTTTTGGCGAAAAAGTTACGAATAATCAGTGCAGTGTGAGATGGCGCATTATCGTGGTGTAAAAACCAAGAGTTATCTTTCCATAAATCCGACCCCTTTTAACGAATAGCTTCACGCAAATGACGCATAACACTCAAATAGTATTCCTTGTTGACAGTTTGACCAGTGGGAAGAAATTCGTAATGCACCACACCACGATAATCGAAAAAAACTGTCAACATCACCTTGATTTTTGAGCGACTTTGACGCGGTCTTTTCGGTCTTGCCTCACCTTTGGCACGATATTTACTCGATTTGTTGGTTTTTCGGGGTCGTAAGATTAGATCCAAGTCTCATCTCCCGTAGTAATGCGTTTATAAACCGCTTGATAGTCAGAAAGCATTGTTTCATACACATCAACACCACGCTGTTGTTCAAGAAAGTTCAGCATTTTTGGTACCAATCGAGACTTGACACGTTTGAGGCCCAAAACATCTTTCAAAATGGTATTAATCGATTCTTTTGATACGCCAATTTCATCAGTAATGTCTCTTATAGTTAATCGACGGTTTGCAAGCACTAATTCTTTTACTTTTTGGATGTGAGCATCGTCAGTTGAAGTCGATGGTCGACCAGGGCGCTCTTCGTCTTCAACGCGTTATCTACCTTTTTTGAACAAGTTATACCAATCATATGTTGTTGATTTTCTTAGAGCTCGGTCCCCGTAAGCTTTCTGCAACATTTTCAACGTTTCTGCAGCATTTATTCTATTCAGGAAACAAAATTTGATGGCACTTCTTTGTTGAATAATTTCAGACATTGTGAAAATCGCCAAATTTACTTTTTGTGTCACACGAAAACAAGCGTCATTCAAACACTAATGAATATTTTGATATATAATGTGGCATGGAAGTCAGTAACAGTTGTACCAACTTAAAAAAAAATATTAAACAAAAATATTTACCCGCGTCATTTATATCGAAAAATTTCGACTAGTTTTTGGACACAGTATATTTTTTAACTCCAAATGAAATATATTGTTTTTTTCTCAAACGTTTATTGCTTTTTTTTGTGTTACTTTCAAATTTTTAAGATTCTTCAGTGTTATAGTGACGTTTTATTCTCGACTAATCAAGTTGGTACTTTACTGTTACATTCATAATATGACGTAACCGAGGTACCAATCTCTAAATGAAATGAAAACAAATGAACTGTTGCTTTTATTGTTTAGACAGTAACTAGTATATTAAAGAACTAGTTTCAGAAGACGTATGTAATAAGACGAGTACAGTTTCGCTAAAATGCCTTCTGAAACGAATTCTTTATAATATTTTTTCTATTTTGGGCTCTTCAGATTGATTTTAAAATAAAATTTAGCAAGTTTTTAAATTTAGGAAATTTTGAAGTATAATTGCTAAGGTGACAATATTTTTATTACACTTTGGTTTAACTGCTAGTTTAAGTTTAATTAGTACATTTATCAATCGTTTAATTAATAAAAAAATTTAGTAGAAATAAAAATAAGTAAATAAATAAATCTACTGAACGTTAATTACGATTTAAATTAACGCACGCCGAACGGAACGACAGCGTTGTCAACAAAATACATTAAATTATAATAATTTACATTTACATAACTTTATTCTTATAAGCACTGTGCATTTAAAGTAGCACAACTATTTATTAACAATTGTGATTGTTAGAAAGATTCAGAGTAAATAAAACGAGATATGAAAATATTTTTAAAACTATACAGTTTTCCACAATGACCATAAATGATCTGTATATGAGAAACTCCTTACACCAGAAATCTATGAAATTACACATGGGAATAATGAATATTCTTGATTTTTGCCCTTTCTGCTTTTTTGTTATACTTAAACTAGTGTATTGTTTGTAATTTTGATTTTATACAATTTTATATCGCTATGTCCTTAAAAAATAATGCTTTCATAATTTAGTAACAGTTTCATTGACTTCATAACAACCAAATATCTAATATTGTAACTGGTCGTGAATATGCATAGAGGCCTGACGAAGCAACAACTATTGGTTACAAAACGTTGTCTTATACCATTAACCATTTGTTACGGTTTATTTGTAAACAAATTAAACAATGAAAAATGCCAACAGTTAATTGTTTTCACACGTGTCAATGTTTACACGAGATGTCGCAAGACACACATGTTACTTAAACTAAACAATGTTAGTGTTAGAAAACCTTGTCGGCAGCTCCAGTAGTCGGGAGTGGTCGTGGGCTTATTTAGAATTGTTAGAACAAAGGCTTCTACACGGCATGAAGAATTTATAACCACCTAGTATTGCGTATAAGAGATTTTCTAGAGTCACTAAGAACTCGTAGACAAAAGAAACAAACCGTAGGTTGCTAGAAATATATAATTATAGCAACTAGACTTCATTCACAACGCACATAAAAATACATAGACGCAAAAATATAATACGGTTTAGAGAAATGCACAATACTCCGTTACAAAATAATAATGATTTAGAGAGAGGGTTAAGAAATGAGTAATAATTTAGGCACAAGCACCCAAATAGGTAGCTGTCGTAGTCTACCATAAAGTTTTGCAATCGTAGCACCGATAGTTTTTTGCAAGCGACTCACCAATCTCGCGTGGCAATTATTGTTATTAATTTACTTAAAACAAATTAAGTGAGGTACCGGACTTCAAAGCGCAACGCAATTTAGCAATACATCGAAAGATCTGAAATTCGTTAACACGGCGAAATGGTATGTTGTTAAATCCACAGCCGTAGTACGAGTACATAAAACGCGACAAAAGTAATGAATAACATGAATAAAAAAATCAACTTAAGTTGTTCATAGGAAGTTTTCGGTGTTCTAAAGTTAATAGATAAGGGTGACAGCTCTCGTATCCAAATCAGCCAGTACTTACTTTCCAGCGAAGAAGGAAAGACAAGATGGACCCCGAATTAATAACAGTTGCTGGACGTGTTCACAATGAACCTAATAAGTGTATTATTTTGTGTGGTGTCTTTAACAACAAAAGGGGCTCTAAAGTAGATTAAAATTTTTACGCTGTCGACTTTCACTAATAACATTTAGACGCAGCTTCGTTATGTTAAGTATTTTTCGGATTATTGTCCATACGCTAGCATAACCACCATTAAAAGGGGCGTTTAAGTCATGTGTGATACGAGATGGCGCTTCCGTCTTAATTTTTATCAATTTTCTATACAACTCTACTGCATTTATACACTAAATATAACACATTTGATTAAAGAATACGATTCTGTATATGTTTCTTTAGGGAACCTCCTATTATGAAATTATAATTTTAATTAACACAGCAATAAATTGAAGACAAACTTGAGTATTTTTGAAATATTTTTAAGAAAATTAGAAACTTTTGAGATATACAAAACCCGAAGCAAACCCTTAAAAAACATTGTATTTCAAATAATAGTACAAAATTGTAAGTAATAACTGAAATATGTTGTATAAAAGATTAGTGAATTGATTTTAGGTTATATAACTAAATATTTTTGTATCAACAACTTCAGCTATTAATTGCAAGAGGGCCCTAGCAACATTGAGCTACTGTGAAATAGTTACCAAATTCTTTGCATAGAGGGTTCTAGTTTCGATTGTCGTAAATAAACATCGTTTCTTCAGTATTACCGTTGATTGAAATATTGGTAAAGATAGTCAACCGCTTGTATTTGCTTGTATCACGGATGCAATTCACATATGCATGTTGGGTTGCGTTTTTGTTTACTTTTTCACCTGTACTGAAGCGCTAAGTTATAATGTGTACGATTCTTGAAATAGAATAGTTCAATTTATTCCACCGTTGTAAAAATGGCGCAACATACAATCCGTAAAATTTACTTTTGTCAATACAATGTTGCAACGTTTTCAAATATTTAGTAAACGTATTAACTAGTAATTAAAAGTGACGAATTTTTCATTTATGAATAATACCATTGATGATACATATCTTGGATTTTAATGACAATGTTTTTTTTAATAATTTACTAAAATACATGCGAAGCGTTATTTGTTAAAACAGTTTGGTTTGGTCGGTGTTAGATAAATAAGAAACAATTATTTTACAAATTATGCTTGCACTTTATTTTTAACTTGCAAATAATAATGTTGACATTTGTTTGTCATTTAATAACTTCGTTAGGAATAAAGTAGAACATACTGGGAGAAATACCACTAGAGTTCAGAAACGCAAAATTATTGGTTTTTGTATCTACTTGTTTTTACGTGTTCAGTTGAAAAGGATTTTAAATAAAAATTGGTTTTCAAATTTTTCAATTCAAAAGGCAACAAGTTACCGTGTTTTTTAGGGAAAGTGGGTTCCACTAGACCTTCAAATTTAAATTCACTTGGTAATAAAACCTATTCCTATTACTTCTAAAAATAAAAGTACTAGATTTTAGTTTGAGGTGTGTTGTCTCCCGACGCGGTGCGGATAATACGTGTATAATACACTATTCTTTTCTGTGACGAAATAAATGACGATTTAATATTGAAAAATCATATTACAATAGAATTAGAAAATTATTGAGGGACATTTGGTGTTAAAAATAGTACTCACTTTTTTTCCCGAGGGAAAAAATAATTTACGAAAAGTGACACTTTGTTATCTGTTAGTAGAGATAAAAGTTAAGATTTTACTCTTTGAAACTGTATCAAAATATCATGGTTTCGAATTAAAATAGTTTAATTAAAGTAAAAATAGCTCATTAATTATAAACATTGTTTCGAAAATTACAATTCCAACTGATCTAAAATAATAGTAATAATTTACAAACAATTTACACATAAATAATAACGTACCTAATACAATGCTATACATAAAACATATTGAAACAAATGTATTACGAGGAGTCTTCCGGATTATCGTTTATGAGTCACATTCCTTATCGGCTTAGTCAGAAATTCTACAATTGCATACTTTTAGCAACACCTTTAGTAAATGAGTAGGCTTGTTATAATATTGTTTAGATGCAAACAGTTGAGTACGTTAGATTGTAATATAAGAAAATTCAACATTCGTTCCAACATAAAAAGGTATAGCGTTTCTATGTTAAAAAATTTTAATTTCAATGACCAAAATTTAGAAATTTACTTGCGTAAGCCTAATAGATTTTAAAACATTTTCAACGGATAAACGATGTTAATGTAATAAATATATGAGTATGGAATTTTCAAAAGTATTTAAAGAAATTGTTTTTTTTGGGAGAACGTTTTTCAACGATTTCTTTACGAAATTAATACTTTTAAATCTGCAGGTTTTTTTCATAATAATAAACTTTATTCACATGTGTATGTATACAATCTTTGTACATATATGTGTTTGTCATGATGGTATAACCATTGTTATAACCTTACGTAAGAAAGATACAAATAAATATTATTACATTGAACAATTAACAGACAATAGAAAAAAATATATAACAAAGGACACACATTTAATTAGTACGTCGACAAAAATCAATAAATTCTTGTATATTGTAGAACGCATGTTTTTGTTTGTTTGTCAACATTGACTCAATGCACCAATATTTCAATCAACGGCATGATGCATTGGCAACAATGTCGTGCCTTAGCATAAACTATCAGCAAAATTACAGTTTTCTATTTCACATTTATCGGCAATACTGTTCTGTAAATTCTACAATACAATTGACGTATTTTCTTAGCACAAAGCGATACTACCGACCTCTGATGTTTAGAACAAATTTCGGGGTCGCATAATCCCGTAAGGTTGACTATCTTTACCAATATTTCAATCAACGGTATTACCAAAGAGTGATTGGTATTACCAAAGGTATTACGGTATTATCAAAGTGGCATTCATAAATTTTAAAAGGGATTGTCGATGATTCGTATGTAATACAGATTTAGTAAACATACGGCCAGGAATATTTAACATTTTATTAAAATTGTACACCAACACAACGTATGGAGTAATTTGAATGTGAAATGTAATACTCTTAATTATTACTTATAAAAACAGGAAACCTGTGCATAAGTACTAGATGGAATGTTAAAATAAGTAGTGACAAGAACAAGAAAAGTTTCAAAAGCAGTTTATTTGAGTAATAATGCAGTCATGCACAATTTAATATTTTAATTCTACAAAATATACACGATAGGTTTCTAATTAAACTATGTATTTTGTCATAATTTACGTTTGGGTCTGTTGACACCCACACAAATTTGTAAATATGTGTAGTTATTATTTTAGTTTAAAATGTAAATGGCATTTAACTTACTATCTCATTCATTCGCTAAATCGCGTTATCATGTGGTAAATTACCCTACTTAGGTGTTTTTCATCACAACATCACACGACAGCTCAAATAATGTGACCATTTCAAAATTTATTTTTACAATAATATATCAAAAAATATTCAATCAGTTTAGTCGCAATTTTCATATCAAGTATAAAGTAACGCAGCGAATAACCACACAAAAATAATACTTCAAAGTTTAATACATTTTTTGTCCAAAATGCAATGTTTTTTCTCTAATGTCGTAATTTTTAAATTTTTTCCTGTGTAATATTTTTGTTTTTAATGAAATGTCAAACTAACTTTAAGGATTTTAAATATGATTTTAAGCGTATCCGAATCTCTGATCGAACTAAAAAATATTGTTTAATTCGTATGAAAATTGAAAATTTCTTCACTCCTTGGCTTTCAAACACTCGTTTCTATAGACAGTGGTTCCACCGAAATCGCTCAATTTACACAAGAACTTATTAAAGAAGCATTTTGTGGTGAACTGCACATCGTTCCGGTAGTATGAAATGCGAAAAAGTATAGAAAGCGCACCTTGACTTAAAATTTGCCAAAAATCAAAAAGAAGGAAATTGCGTTGTAGATAAAAATTGTTCAAGTAAAAATTGTACTTCATGTAATTTACAATAACTTTCCTTGCAACTTATTTTCTACAATTAATACTTTTAAAGATATTGGCAAAACAATTAATGTCTCGTGATCGCCATATCTAAGTAATTTCTTGTTAGATCTAAAAATTATTTGAGCAAAAGATGCGTATAATTAAATTACAAACAACTTTTACTCAAATAAAAATTGTAAAAAATTAATATTTTTGGCAATATTCCAAAAATAAGACCATCTGTGTTTTTTATGTGCTTTTGGTAGTTTTTGGCTCGACCGATTATTGCCAAAAACTAATCTGTTTGCGGAATTATAAATAACATTTACATGCCAAGCTTCATGAAAATCGAACCGGTATAGTTGTCCGGAATCTTGTTTACATACGAACGGACGGCTGACAACCCAAAAACAAAAACTGCTTTCCCCGTTAAGTCATTTGATCCTAAACTCGAGCTTTTGTTATTGTTTTTTTTTAGCTTTATATTGCGTAAGAGCTTTTTGAATGTAAGGTGGATCTACACACTTTCTTTTTTTGATAATATTCCTACGAATGATTTCTGGCGCAATGCAATCTTTGTAAAACATAATTAATTTTGGTAGAATTTGTTCCTTCCAAAATTCGTCGTCTTTTGGTATTTTCTGTATAAATAATTCTACGTTGTCATTACCATACACAATGAAATAACAAAAACTCTTATTAGTTATGTTTAACTGGCCCTGAATCTAAAAATAAAATGAAATGTGTACTACATATTTATTTTTGTCAAATACTTTACCTGATAATAATAATCGTAATTTTTTTTTAAATTGATGGAGTCACCCTTACACTCTAAACAAATGTATTTTTTTCGTTTTTTCATTTCAGCCACAATTTCGGCTATAGTGCTTAAACCTAAAGTTGAAGCAGAAAATAATGTTTTCACTTCAATAATGGCGTCTTCTTATGTAATTAAACCTATAACACACATATAATTCAATTAGAATGCAATAAGAATATAAAATTGTAGTTACCGTCAGGGGAGGCTCCAAGAAATCCTGTGCTTTCATCTATCCAGAGTCCAGATGATGCAACTGAAAGTCCTGTTTGCTGTTCAAATAAACTTATCGCAACACTTTCTTTTGCAATGCCATACTCTGTAGCTTTATTACTGAATTTACTAATGTGCAAGCAGCTCTATACAATATTGTGGCAAGATGTGTGCGATATTCTTTTAACAACTTTGCCAAATAAAGATGCCGTTAAACGATTCTGTCGTTCGTTTTCGTAGGTTTCATTTCCGAACTGACCTTTAGATACGTTTTCAATTCTTTGAATGTCTTCTTTGCTTATCTGAAAATTTCATGATCATCATATTAATTCGTATTACTTTTTAACTTTGAAAATTACTTTTAAATCTTCAATAATCCTGTTAACTTCTAACTGTAACACAGTATCAGCTAGATCAGGTTCTAGTGCGTTGGGACCATAATCATCATTTATTTTTTTGTGTGGGAACGTACGATTCTTTTTTTGTTGTTGTGGTTTTTCCCTACTAACAAATAGCTTTCTACGAACTTTTGAATCGTGTAAGGCTATATTTCGTTTAATAAATTCTTTCAAATGTTTACCTATAAAATAAATTAATTTATAAGAGTAACAGAGGTGGCTAAGATGGGTTCATTTGAAGACAAACTCATGGTTTTAAAAAACAAATATTGATTAGGAGGGAAATCGATATTTATTGACACCGATTTAACGAAAAAGGAATAAAAATTCAAGCGTAAATTAGAGAAAAGGTTAGAAAAGAAAAGGAAAAATGAAATACTGTAAAATTGACTATAAAAGTCTAATTCTAAGTGGAATAAGATATAAAATAACAAAGAAAGGTAAACTAACAACAAAAAATAACAAAGAAAAACAAATTCATGTGTAATTCGGAAACGGACACAGCAATGGGCAATAAACAATTAAAAAAATACTCGAAAGTAAAATATGGAAAATTGCTACGTAGAATATTAATTGTGTAAGAGGAAAAGAGATAGAATTAAAGGAAGAATTCGAAAAACAGGAGTATTTCATAAAAATTTTTGGAATAATTTGATGAAAAGGCTTGAATACGTCAATTTTTAATTTGACATACTCTGCCTAAAATTATTTGTTTCTCAAATAATGGCACATTCAAAAACGATAAAATTTCAAAATGTATAAAATTCAAATTAAAATAAATAAATACAAGTTAATGCATGGCAGTTTGAGCATTTAATTAAATGGCCGAAATGATATGCTTAAGGCTCCTTCTCACCTGATGTAAAATATGGCAATTTTTAAACAAATTTTATTTAAGAACCATTTGGTCTAGAAACACGGTCGATAGTTCTATGAATAGATAATAAAAATATCTAGCCAGCTATGTAGCTGCAAAAAACTGTATTCATTCAAACAAGTTTTATACATAAACTAGTACCAATAATAGCGAAAAATTTATATAAATTACTTCAATGAGTTGATACCTAGTCAGGTATGTAAACAGATTTTTCTATTGTCAGTATTTTTCAAAATAATTGAGAAATAATTGCGACTATTTCCTGATTCGTTCTAAATTTTAGGACACTTGCTAGCAACCAACATTGCACAGTTCAGATATACCTGGTTTGACCCGGCTTAACTTTTCTACCTGCTACTGAAACTTTGTTTATATGATCATAATCCTCCGTTAAGCTCCATAAGGCGATGTTTCATTTACCGTTGAAGTAAAAATATTGGCGTGTATACCTTTCGTATGATTGCATTGTATGATATTTGATAGTAGTTAAATTATTATAAGACATCCATCTGTCTTATATTTGAACTGTGATCTAACACTTTCTAAAATAAAAAGTAATTTTGGATTGCTTATAAATATTTTTTCGCTTACTACCGTATCTAAGCGAAGATGAATCGTTTCAAAATCAAAAGTAACGTTTATCATGACAGTAAATGTTTATCATAAGTAAAAATGTTTATCTTTCCTTAGGCAGCTATAGATAAAAACAATACTGATTGACTGCTAAATTTAATTGTTTAACTAAGTAAAAGGCGCATAGTTGTAATGACACGTTCTTCAATTTATTTAAAAAGAGGCGTTCTTGGAACACGACATTTTTATTCTCACTAGTAAAGGAAATTCAGTTTTCCTCAGCATTTGTAGAGAAGAAACTTCAATTTTGTTGAGAAACAATCGTAAATTATATGTAGAGGAACAAATGCGTTTGTGGCCTCAAGGACGAAGCCTGAGGGCAATAATCACTTAAGAAATTTAATCACTTTTAGGATAGACGCTATTTTTTGCACTCTCTTGTTAGCAGTTTGATTTTAAAAAATAGATAAAATTCCATTTGATCAATTTAGATGGCCTCAGCCCGCAGCCGTTCCTGCCTAAATAAGGTAATATTGTAAATATAAATGGCCAACTTTAGTCCCTGTAAACACATATTTTGCGCACTGAATTTAATGCGCATACAAAGCAATTAGTACCTTTGAGGGGAGGTAACAAGCAGTACTGTTTGTTATGCTCAAGTATAGATACATTTTAGTTATTTTAGTTACCTAAAGATTATTTGTCGTAAAGTGTGTGATTTTAAGTTTATACTCCCAGTTTTCGTTATTGTGAGTGGTTTTGCTTCGTAATTTTTTTATTTGAAGAATGGGTATTCATAGCAGGAAGAATAAGGTTCTTCGAAAAAGCAGAAAGTTGGCTTTGAAACGTTTGGCCAAAACGTAAGTAATATCTCTATGATACTATGACTCCTTATTATACTATATGTAATGACATGATCTTCAATTTGCTCCCTCTCAACTAACTGGCAATAGTTATTTTCCTAACAAGTGTGGAAAGTAGTAAATATCGTGCGAGTGCTAGATAGCTTCACGAGTGCGAAGCACGAGTGAAGATAAGCACGAGCACTGATATTGTTACTTTCCAACGAGTTAGGAACACTATTTTTTAGACGACTGCTTACATTTTTTGTGAATAAAGGTTTTAAATGCCAATGTAATCATGACGGTTTTGATTTGGAGAGAAAATAGAAAATGTAAATCTTATTTTGATTATAAAACAGAAAATAATCAGCTTTGCAAACCTTCAAGCAGATGTGTTTGCTGGCTTGCATACCCAACTTACTCTTATAGTTTCCCTGCAAGTACAACTGATCCATAGATAAACGCAGAGGTTTAGATAGGAAACTCATATGGATGTATTGGGAATCGAATTATAATGATTGTGGACTTTTTTCCTGCAACTGTTGTATCATAACTTGTAAATCAATACCAAAATAAATGGACGTGAATCGCGCTAAATGCACCACATTCCCTAGTTTACTTTGCAGCGTTTGGTATTTCTGATTGTGCTATTGTTTGCTGACCTGTTATTTGAGCGTTAAAATAGAAATCCGATTTTTATATTGTTGTTAATTGTTCATCGTTATTTGTTGCTGTTATTTGTTAATTGTTATTGTTTTTCGTTATTAGCTTATTACTGACACTTACTGATAGGTACGTACATTTTTCTAACATTTTATTGTGGAACACTATTGTAAACATTAATTGTAATATTATTATTGTTACAGTTGTAAAAATTTACAGGATGCTGGGCCTGGACATATCGTTCTGAGACTGTCATAGTATTATTACCCGTCGACTTTTCTATTTCGATGCAGGAAGATGTAGAAACCACAGGTTCGGGAACTGTCGATGATGAAGGTCTTGCTAATGTTGACCCCGATGCTTCGTTGATAGATCTTACAATTGTATTGGCAACTTTTATTTTATTTTGTACCGACTCATTAATGTATTCCTCAGCCACCGAAGTCGACTGCCATCCACCATGACGTTTGAGTGCGGTAATATCACCACCCGCATCGACTAATATGGTGGCTGAGGAACGCCGATAACAGTGGCCTGTGTAAGATTCAGGATTTTTGAGATTAAGGTAAGTTGCAATTAACTTAGGTGTACCCCAATTTTATTTATTCCCACAGGTTGGATCGTGCACTTTCTATTTCGATAATTCAAGAAAAATCTGTTGTGGCTTAAATTGAATGGTCTTAGAGCAGCATATTTACAATAATATTCGTAAAATTCTCCAGTGACAGTAAATGTGCGTATCTTATGTGTTTTTGTATCTGGTATTTTAATAAGTACAGCTGAGTTCAAGTTTTCAATATTTTCCATTTTTAAATTAACTAATTCTTGTTTTCTACAAGCTCCGCTAATTCCTATTATCAAAATCACCTATAATAATAAAAATAATGTATGAATATAGAATACTGTTATTTATTTGTGGTGCCCACCTTTTGTAATAAATACAGATCATCCGGTGCTTCATTAATAAATTTTTTGATTTCATCTGGTGTTAAAGTGTTTGATTTTGTAGGTTTGTAACCCACGGACTTCCGTTTTAAAAAAGCTTTTAGTTTAGCATAATTGGCGATGTTTATATTTTTATTTATAGCTAGAGTCGTTCGCAACATTGAATATTGCGTCCACAGTGAATTTGGTGCAATTTTATCGGCCAGTTGTCCAAAGTATGCTAACACCGTGTTTTCAGAAAAAGAGGATATAACTCCTGCCTTCTTGCGCCAATCCATAAATCTCTCAAAAGCTTTCATGTATCTCTCTAGATTTTTCGGGTAATAAACCAAATTCTGACTCTTTTGCCGCTTCTAAAACTGCTGGTGGGGTACATTGAACATCATCATCGCTACTTATCATTTTAATTATAATTCAAACAAACTGAACCTGACTGAATTTAATATTTAAAATGTCAAAGTATAAATACCTACTTGATTTTTGTAAAAAATGGGCCGTTGCTAGGGGTATCTAAGAAGTTAAAAGTTACTAATATGTTAAGAAATAACTAATATGTTAGGAAGTAACTAACACGTTATTTGAAATTTTCTCGTATAAGGTAGCGTTGCGATATAGTCAGTTTCTACAGCAGTCGTCTAAAAAATAATTAAAGTGATGTAATGCCATAAAAGAAGTAATTCATATGAAATCTATTTTTGGAATAAAAAAATTGTAAATACCTACTATGTATCGTATCCAAAGCAATCTAATATTTGTGACGAAATAGTTGAAACTCAACCCTAAAAATCATGAACGCTATTCAATATTGTTTATGTTACAATTCAAAAATGTAGTTAGGATAGCTTGTGGCACGAGCGATGAAAGTTTTACCCGGTTTTACCAACTAATTACCTAATTAGTTACATTGTTTAACTTATTTTCAGATTAACTTATTAACGAATTAAGATTACAATTTGGACACAATCAGTTTCAACATACCGTTGCAACATTTTTCAATCGTTGTTATATTTATTTTACCTACTTATAAGTACAAACGATTATTCTTTTTTTGTTAAAATTTAATGCATTGAATTTTGCTAGGTTAATAAGTGAATTTGAACTGTAGATGTACAGGTACTTATTGACTTTTAAATAAAAAAATTCAATTGTTTAAAACTTTTAGGAAGAACATAGTTTTTAAAAATAGTATATTATCTAACAGGCGGAGAAAGCGTCAATTATGGCCGAGCTGAAGTTTGGCGCCGAGCCGGAACGGCGAGGCGCCTGAATGAAAGCAAGGCATTATAATGTGCTTTCGCCGCCGTGTTGTATATATTATTTTTTTTCAAGCGTTTACTTATTTTGAATAAAAAGATGGGACTTACGTCAGGATTCATTGTTGGATGTTTATCCCCCAAAAAAATTTTTTACTTCCGTAAAAGTACACGTTTACTCTCTCGGTGGATAAAAAACTAATACTGAATATGTTTTCTTTTATTATTTTGCCAGAAGTACCATAGACGTTGTTAGGGATCTCTTATATATTGTTTTTTTTTGTTTTCGTAGACGATACAGTAGTTGCTACAACACAGAAGATCGTAATCAACCTAACCCTAACCAACCTCAACATGTTTCCGAAATAATTGAAAGCATAACCGATCTCCCAGCATTAGAAGTAGAGTCCGTACCATCGGAAACATACGAGGATACTCAAAAAATTTATGGACGTCGTATCGTGGACATTATTCACGTTTTCAACTCTTTAAAGAAAATACAGCATAAGGGGGTTTGGCTGCTGTTTCTTTAATGTCGATATTATTGCAGAAAGGAGATTTGGCCTCCGATCTGTATTTTACACAAACTGCAAAGTGTGCAACCTCAAGAGTAGCTTTTCTTCCGAAGACGAAACAAATGTAGACGTAAACCAAGCTGCCGTTTCGGGCGCACTTGCTGCTGGGATAGGGTGTACCCAGTTTACCGAGTTATGTGCTGCACTTGATATTCCTAAAATGTCAACCAATACGTATTTAAAGAACCAAGAAATTGTCCGGGGAGCAGTCGATGAATGTGTTTGGGAAAGTATGCTTGAAGCAGGTAGAGAAGAAGTAGGTTTAGCCCACGAAAATAATAATGTGGATAATGAAGGCACGCCACTCATAAGTGTTATTGTTGATGGAGCTTGGTCCAAAAGGTCCTACCGACGTAATTACAATGCTTCATCTGGTGTTGCTGCCATCATTGGTGTAGCTACGAAAAAAGTTTTATATATCGGAGTCAAAAATAAATACTGCTTAATGTGTGCAAGATATACTGCAAACAAAGAAAGTATTCCAAACCACAGATGTTTCAAAAATTGGTCAGGATCCTCCACTGGAATGGAAGCAGCCTTAATTTTGGACGGATTCAAATGCTCTGTAGACGTCCACGGTGTCAAATATAATAAAATGATTGGGGATGGAGACAGTAGTGTCTACCGAACACTAAAGGATGCAAAACCTTATGGGCCCAGTTTCTTTATTCAAAAAATTGAATGCAGGAACCACATATTAAGAAATTACTGTAATCATATACAGGATTTATATAAGACCACTAAAAAGAATCCATTACAACATTTATATTACAAAATATACTACGCCTTCGATCAGCAATAGTAAAGGCAGCAAATTATCATAGATCTAGAAATCTTCCTGTCCACAATAAAATTATTGATTTAAAACAAGATATTATGAATGGACCAAAACATATCATGGGAGATCATACCGATTGCCAAAAATATTTCTGTAATGGTCCTAAAGCACAAGAAAAGGAATTGTATTCACTTTTTAAATTGCATTCTACCTTTATGCGATTTCAAATAATAATTAGTAGAGTGGCAAATCACTCGTCAAGTTTATTAGAAAATGTGGATACCAATGAAGTAGAAAATTTAAACTCAATAATTAATAAATTAGTGGGGGGTAAGCGCATAAATTTTTCGCAAAAGGGCAATTATCAGACTAGATGTATGGCAGCTGCACTCAATTATAATATTAGAAAATCAATACTTTCTACTGTGCATTTAAAATTAAATAAACAGGGAACTATCGGAACAAACACAAAAAAAACATTGCATTGTTAACAAAAAGAAGGCAATAGTAAAAAAAAAATTTTTAAAGCAGTCTACTTCAGCGAATTCCGACTACGGAGATATTCCTGAGGATGATATACAGTCAAATGTGTTGAAAGACTTAAAGAAAAATTACTTGGCAAAATTAGCAGCTGTAGATATATCAAAACTCGAGGAAGACACCAAAGGTCAAAATTCTAATCCACGGTGGCTTGCACCTCGTTCTGAAAGTAACTTTGGGAAAGTGTGTAAAATGCGCTCAACCACTTTTACAGCCAATATGGTAAAAACAATTTTATACCCTCCAACACTAAATCATAGTGCACCTATACAATATGGCATATCAAACGAAGATCGAGCTATCCAGATGTTTGAAGAAAAGACTGGGTTGAAAATTGAAAGATGTGGTTTATTTGTGGATCAAGATAACAAATATCTGGGTGCATCTCCTGATGGTCTCGTTGGCGGAAATGCTAATATAGAAGTAAAGTGTTCATATTCCGGCAGATACGGTACCGTGTACGAAGGAATTTTAAATAAAGCCATTAAATATTTAGAAATTGTTGACAATACTATTAAAGTTAAAAAGACATGATTATTATTATCAAGTACAGGGTCAGTTACATATAAGTAAGAGAGAACTTTGTTACTTTGTTGTTTACACAAATGTCGATTTGGAAATAATAACAATACCCAAAGATGAACATTTTTGGTTGACTGAAATGGAACCTAAATTAATAAAATTTTTATTGGCGCTATACTTCCAGAAATTATTGATTCTCGCCGATCGCGAAATTTACCTTTGAGAGAGCTAAATGTATCAGAATTGTAATAGATGTATATATTATTATTTGATTAGTAAATTGTTTGACTTTTTTATAATACTGTAGTTTTTCATTCTTAAATTATTCGAAACAATTGTATGTGTTTTACTTTGCCCCTCGAAATTGTAATAGTACATCTATTACAATTCCGAGGAGCAAAGTATATTATTATTTATTTAATTGGTAAATTGTTTGACTTCTTTTATAACAATACTTTTTTATTCTTAAATTATTCCAAACAATTTTGTGTGTTTTACTTTGCTCCTCAGAGTTGTAATAGATGTACATATTATTATTTGATTAGTAAATTGTTTGACTTTTTTTATAATACTCTTTTATTCTTAAATTATTCAAAACAATTTTGCTCGCTCATTTATCGGAATTGTAATAGAAACAAGTTATTTATCGAATTATTTGTGATACAAGCAACCGTAACCTAGAAAATTTAGCAAAATCAAATTCAAATTTACCTATAAATACTTTTTATTTTTTATAATTTTCACAAATTCAAATTCTGGAAATATAGTTATCAATACCGTAAATAATTTATGAAAAAATATAATTTATGTTTGTCGAAATAAAATTATTTAATATAAAAATAAAGTACTGGTACACAGATTCGGGTATGTATGTCAATTTAGCGTGTGTCAAAACAAACAAGAGGGTAATTGACTACTATGTTCATATTTTTAAATATCAAATTTGCGGCAAGTTTCACGTCACATGCCAGTAAAACATATCTGCACCAATAAGATTTAAATCGTTATTACGGATTTAAGAATTTTATGTGCAGTGATTGGTTATAAAGTTGTTTACTGGTTATTGACATCACAATTTTTATTGTATCCGTTTGAATGAATGATTAAAATTTTCAATTTGATGTGTAAAAGAAAATTACAATACAAAAATAGTCTCACTCCACTCCTAATAATGTTAAATATGTGCTATAGTACTATACGTTATAACAAACAATGGTGTACTTACATTTTCTAGTTCCGTTTCAATTTTGTAGAACATGTTTTTGTTCATTGGTGGAATATCCATTGTGCAAAATAGTTCTTCTAAGTGCGAAAAACTACTACCCGTTGCCAGATTTTCGGTCAAAGACTTATATGTTTGATTGCAAACATTGCATTGGAGGACGATTACGCTCACCAAACCTAGACTTCTTTGGAATTCTTGTATTATTTGGAGTTTTCCATTGGGGCAGTGCTTATTATGTTCGTATTGGAAACTGATCACATTTTCTAAAAGGTAAGTCATTTCTACTATTCTGAATCCTTCAACATTTGATGCTTCTTTTTATATGATTCAATACATAAACGGTGGTTATTTACTGATTCAGACTCTTCGACTGACATTACGCCTTTTTCTAAAGGCAATCGTTTTTTAATGAAGTCGGTAGCATCATATGTTTGGGAGCACCAGTTTGGAACTCTATGAAGAAAGCATATGTTAATACTGTAAATAATTTTATAGACCATTTATACCTACTTTTGCATTAGCATTTCAACATCGCTGGTAAATGTTTCGATGTATGTAGATTCAGGAATTACATTCACTGACAATGGCGACGGATTGCATTCATCCAAAGATTCATTGTCAAAAAATAGAATCGGTTTATTTTCGGATGCTGTTTCCTGTCTGTACAAAATAAGTAAAATAATTCCTTAATGAAAAATATGAGAACAATTCTAAACAAAATTTTAATCCGATTTCGACACGAAAATGTACGAAGGGCATACCCGTGTGAAATGAAAAATTCGAGAAATCAACATTAACATTTAATTTCAATAAATCATTAATCAAACGGAATTTAATAATTTTTTTAAAAAATGGGATGGTCATTTAAAATATTTACTCAATAATTTACAATATTGTACTGCATTTTGGAAAGAATTGCAAATCATGATTTTGACGATAGAATTCGAAGCTTAAATATTAAGATCTAATAGAAGAATATCCTAATAGACGATTTATATGTAATTTTAATTTGATACACACTCAAAATTAGATACATTTTATCACTTACCTTAAAACTAATCGTTTTTCGCGTCTCCATTTTTTAGTAGCTCGGGCACGAGAATTTTTTTATAACGCCTACAAGAACTTCTACCCATTTTATTGAACTTCAAAAATATCACTAAAAAACACTACTGCCTGGGTGAAATGAAAGTAGGAAAATGGCAAAGCTTTTGCTCGCAACTCGATTAATAAGGCTTTGGTATTAACAATATACCGAGAATGCCGACAAAGAAGTTAATCGATAGTCATGCAATTCGATCTTATTGTTATCAGTCAACGCCGATAAGAATATTTTAACACAATTTTAGTTGGATATTTTACAATAGCTTAATAGTTCTTTTTACAAAAGATGATTACTTAACTAATTTTATATTTTTGTCGGTTATACATAATAGTCCCTTTGTTTTTTAGGGGATAATATCCTGTAATTGTTAATTTTGTTTAAAAATTGAGCATTGGGTCAACAAGTTGTTTATCTGCTTCTTTCAATTTATCTTTTATTTATTTTTATGTATTTTTATTTAGCAAAGAATACGACGTTTTTGTTAAATATTTTACTAAATTAAGTAAGAAACATCAAATGTACTTAAAATAAATCTATTTTCAGTACTCTACTCAAGGTCAAAAGACCTCTATACTTTAATAGAAACAATTAACTGAAGATAAACCTTTACAAAGGTCTCTGCGAAATGTCCATTAGCGACATCTAACATTGTATAGGTCCGTAAAATATTTACTATGTATGCAATACAACGCCATCATCCAGTTTTTCTTGGTAATTTTTTATAAACACCCCTTTTAAGAAAGACTTACAGGAGAAAGCAAAAGACAAAAAAAGATGTCTGCAACTGATGGAAACCGTGATAGCAAATACTTCATTAAAAAAAAAGTAAAAGTGTACTCACACACAAACAGGAGGTGAAAACTTAATCCTTTGTTGTACGGGATGATTTTACTTAGGTTTATTCTAAATAATTAACACATGTGTAACTGTTCAAATTTCAGATGATGTTCATGTAGCACCTTTAACAGACAGGTGAAAAAGAAAGAAATGCGTCTTTTCGACGGCCTAATAAGAAGATTTTTCAGATTCGGCAATATCAAATTCAAAAAAGTTTCTATAAAAATTCACAACACAAAACTGGAAAAGTTTCTTCCCCATCGCATAAGTGTAAACACAGTTGTCTATACTCTAGGAAGATTTTGTTCCACAAATCAATTTTTAATTACAAATTTTTGCTTGTTCGTAAATAATACCGTCACATATTGTTTTTGTGGAACTTTGTATAACTTCTATTACAAAGTACCTAGGCGCCATAATACCTAAAACAAACATTAAAATATATACTATTTATACAGGGTGTTTTTGAAAGGTGTGTACATGGCTTTATCAGAGGTTTTCTGGCTCAAACTAGAACCGTCTGACACTAATTTACCTATAACCATAACTCATACGGGCATGGTCAAATAAATGATAATAATTTAACCAACCGTCAACGATACGAAACCAGAATAATTCTGACAAATAATATAAACACTTTGTAAACTTTTTTCTCTCTTGTTAAATTGCATTAATGTTAATAATTCAAATAGAAAAAAATTAAAATCATATCTTATGCAAGACGCATACATACGCTTAGAAATTCAAGTAGACTGCTAGTAGGCTATGCGATCAAATCTATCATTAGTGACATTCATTTTTGGGCTACACATTTCCCGAACAGACAGATATGCTGTTAGTGTTGGGCTTTTGCAGTGACAATTGTCGGGAGAGCGTGAGAGTTTACGCAGAAAGGTTCCTAAATCGGATTGACATGATCGCATAACCTACTAGCAATCTACTTGAATTTCTAAGCGTATGGATGCATGCGCCTTGCATAGATATGATTTAAATTTTTTTCTGATCGAACTATTAACAGTAAAATAATTTAACAAGAGAGATAAAAGTTTTCAAATTGTTTGTTTTATTTATCAGAATTATTTTGGTTTTGTATCGTTGACGGTTGTTAAAATATTATCATCTATTTGACAGTGCCCGTATAAAAGCAACTTTTCTTGGTATCAAAAATGTGTCCACATTACACAGAAAAACGTCTTCAAAAGCAGACAACCCACATACGAAAGCAGAACAAAATCCGTCAAACCGTACTCGAGTTATTCCCAATACACAATGTTTTTTCGGAAAGTTTGACGCCCTATGACGCCCTTATGGTGCACTTTTGGTTATAAGTAAATTGGTGTCAAACGGTCTATTTTAAACTAGAAAACCTCTAATAATGCCATGTACACACCTTTCAAAAACACCTTGAATAATATTTTCGGTAGAAAGGTGCTGTTTGGAGCAATAGTTGTTTGTGTTATACTGTTATTCAAGATTTTGCGAGTTTAAGGGAAATGTTGTCCCTCATTAACCCTGATATTGCGACTATCTTTTTAAAAGCACCCACTACATATTGTCCAGAAAAAGTTATAAAAAAATCTCAAAACTTAAAAATGTATGTGTTTTACGAAAAAATTAAAATTTTTTTTCTCGAGTGAACAGTTTTTGAGTTAATGGGTGTCCTTCTTAAAGGCCAGTGGCAAAATAAAATATTACTTTTAATAATAAATGTTTATTTAAACAGTGTAATAATAATAACACAAATAATACAAAAAAGTTATATTGAATGATATAATACAAAACACTGTTTGGGATGGAGAGCTAATTCAAACTTTTGGCAGACGAAATTGAAATTTTTGTGACAAAAGGCACAACAAGTTTGTTTATCATGGTACAAAACCATGTGATCTATTCCATCGTATCTACATTAAAAATAAACATCTCTAGATTGTCTGCTGAAACATTCCAATGGTTACTGCTGTTTTAAAATCAAGGTGATCCAATTTACCACTACTATTTTTTTAAAGACGCTATTCATTTTGTTCACCATATCTACAAAATTGCACGGGAAAGGAAAATGCCGAATCGAAACTAGTACAAGCTAATATTCTGATCGGTTCTATCTACCCCTCCCATATATTCATTATAAAGTTTCATCAAACTTGGTTGCGGGACGTAAACAACTTTCTTGTGTTTTGTGAAAAACTTTTATTTATTTATTTGTATAGTACATTTCAAATATTGTATTGTGATGTAAGTGTTATGTATGGTGCTTAAGAAGATCAGTATAAACCTGTATAGTGTGGTGACGAAATCGTGTTGTGCAATAGTAGACTTGCACAGTGGTTAAACATTTGTTTAATTTGATGTAATATCTACAATTTTATTGTCATGCCGTCGACAAATGATTTTATCATAGTTTTCACATGTATTAAAATTGATATAGTCTCTAGGTTCAATATGTGCTGTATCAGATGATGTTATTCGACAGTTTTTGGTATACGATTCTCGCGAATTATGCCGCTTCCTTTCATTCCTCTTGATTTTAATTTTAAGAATGATAGTAAAATCGTAAAAAAATGTTTATATTCTTTAGAAATATTTGTTTTGAACCCTGATAAAGTTCAAACCACTCAATGTACCCTAACCTATCAGTAGCCGTCTAGTGGTTGTAACCCCAGCAAATGAGTTTTCCGCGGAAGAACTGTTTTGTGGGATGACGTTCATAATATGGAACCATGAATTCATCCACACTATGATGCTCCTCTAAGGGACCAAAATCCATAAATTTTTGATTGAGTCCTATAATTAAAGCGCGGAGTTTGGAAAATTTATAGCCATTATCTAAATGAGCATTGTCACAGCAATGTATATTTTCCATAATTTCGTAAATTAATGCCATCACCGTAACTAAAACTAACTAATATCAATCCCACCACCAGAACTAAAACTACTTAATATTAGCTTACAATTAATAAAAACGTTTAATCACTCAAATTTTTGGTCATCCTTGAAATTTTGTTAATACTGTGACGTCGAGTTACCTTTATCTAAAAGAGAAATTTAGAATGTATTCAATGCCACATTGTGATCAATGTACCGGGTGGCCAACTAAGATTGGAGGCCGGCTATATCTCGGGAATTATAAATCTGACAATATTGAAAAAAAAAAAATTTTAATAGGTAAATCGGCTACGAGAAATTGCGGGAAATTATTTTCAAGTTTGTAAGATGGCCGCTAGGGGGCGAAACTGTTATGGCCGATCATAACAAACTAGGTCTCGTTTAAAAGAGCTCTTTTTACTTAATAATATGCTGTATAAAGATAGTCCGAATAAGTTTTGACGTGATAGCTATAGGGCGCTGTTTAACATTACAACAATTATTGCGCATTATTATGAGAGTTTTAAATAGCACCCTATGTGTCTTTTTACACAGTTAAATAGAGGACAAAATTGCTAAATAGTCGGTGCAAGCCGCAACTTTTTATTTTTTTTTCAAACCAAAGATATCAATAAAACAAGTGTTAGACCGCTGACTATGCAACATCTATTACATATTTTACGTAGAACATAAATTTAAATTAAGCAATTGAAACCATTTAATTAATGCAGTCGTTCATCGTAAGGACCAGAAGTTATAATATTATCTCACACATTCCTGGGAATATTGCGGCTCTTGAAAAATTTTGTTTTGAAAGGAGTGCTTAGAAGTGCCTCATAACAGATAACATGATAGTAGAGATTGTTTGTAGAACAAACAAAAAACTGTCAAGTATTCAACAAAAATATTCTAATTATAATAGAACGGACCTAAGAAACGTTGATGCAATTGAACTTAAAGCATTTCTTGGTCTATTATTTTATTCCTCTATATTTAAATCCAATAATAAACACTTAAATTCAATTTTAGAGAAATTTTTCGTTGCACCATGTCATTAAAACGATTTACAGTACTTTTGACAGTTCTTAAGTTTGATGACCAAACTACCAAGAAGGAACGTAAAAAGAACGATAGGCTTGCTCCTATTTCATCAGTTTACAATAAGTTTGTGCAAAACTGCAAACAAAATTTTTTTAAAAGAGAGTACCCGTGCATTGATAAAATGCTAATTGCATTTAAGGGAAAGTGAAGATTTTGTATGTACCTTCCCAAAAACCACGAAAGTATGGCATAAAAATACTGGCAATAACTGATGCTCAAACTCTTTACTTTTTAGACGGATATGTATACACAGGTTCGGGAAGTGATGCTGAAACGTTGTCAGATGATGAAAGAAAATTTACAAAACCAACACAATCGGTTCTTGGTTTGGTAAAATTTATTGAGGGTCCTAAAAGACTTAAATCTCAAAGTTGCAAGACTACTTAAGTAAGGCTTTTTCTGAAGTTAAAGAGTGGAAAAAAATATGGTTTGGAGTTGATGTTTTCAATAAACATCTCATTGATGATTCAACAATAGAAGTCCCAGACTTTGATCAAAACAAAAAAATTTGGTCAAAAGTAAATCGCATAAGAACAGGCCATTCAAAATGCAACTCTATGTTGTTCAATGGAGTGAGATTTCTAATCCAAGTTGTGATTGTGGAAAGGAACCAGACCCCGTTACACATATTGTAGAGGATTGTCAATTAACGAAGTTTAAAGGAGGGTTTCCAAACATTCATACTTTAACGGCTGAAGCAACAGAAAAACGAAGAAAGCTTGCATTAGTCGCAAGGCTTCTATGTGCCACATGTGTGAAGAACATATTTGCCAAGATTGCTTCTAAATAAATCTTTTCTTTACTTTTTCTTATTGGTAGGTTAGAATGTTTGCCTAAGTTTATTTTTTTTTTATAAAAAAATCTTTTTCATCTTGTTTTTTAGTTATAAGCTATGCACAAATTACCTACTTCTTTTGTGTTTGTAATTTTTATTTTCATATGCTGGGTTTCTACATTTTAAAATAAATGTTTATGATAAAGTTGTTAAAAAATAAAAAGGTTTTTAAACAAATAAAATTGTTTTTTAAATTTAGTATCATGTTAGTGATAATTTTGCAAAAAAATGGAGCCCATAACCCCATCTCACCAGATACGTAATAAAAATTGCTCTTCGCCAGTTATCGGTTAATGTAAAAACCGGATCAATTTTAGATTTAATGTAATAAAATATAAAATATATAAAAATATATAAAAAGGCACATAAACAACAAATTAATTTATTTTGATAATGTAAAAATTTGTATAGTTTGGTAGATTTGAACATTTCTTAAATGATTGCTAATGTTCACATTCGTCGCTGCTGAGAGTTAATGTAGGTTCGGGTTTGTCTGGAGCGGTTAAATATGCAAGAATTGCTAGAGAAAGTGGTCCACTAGGTTTATGAAGACTGGAATTAACGGATCTGATTCATGGTTTCTTGTGCCTCTGCGGAGAGTTGGTAAACCAAATCGAAAGGTACTTCTCGGCTTCTGCTTTTCTCACCTTATTGCTTAACTTTTTTGGTCTTTCCAACAAACATAAAACAGTGTCTGTTATTGCATTACATACTTTGCCATCAATCATAGTTAAAAGTTATTCCCACTCATCAAGTTAAATGAACAAAATTAACGATAAACGACGAAGAGCACAATTACAACTAGGGATAATAATTACAACGAAACGATGAAATAACTGACAGATGATGACATTTAAGTAGGTTTAATAAATAGCAAACAATACCTTATTGATGAAAATATAAAAACAATATAAGAATTTTTGATAGATATAAAACGGCAGAGTTCAGTGGCCCACAAAAAAATTTTTTAGGGGGTTTAACTAAGGAAATATAATGCAAACTTATGTTTTTTTCAAATAAGACACCCTGTAAATTTTAACATTCTTTTATTCCTTTTTTACTTCTTTTTTATTTGATATAACATAGTATATATCAATTTACAGTGTTTAGAGCTACAGAAGCAAAAACCGTTTATTGTTGATATTACATTTAAAGAATTAAATACTCAGTTACGAATTTTAATATGAACCATAAGGATACTAATGTGTGACAGTTTCATTTACTAAAAATAAGATTAGTAACTTAAGAACAAAGTAAATATAGATGATTGTTGGTTCTAATTGTATTATTATTATTACCTTGAAATTACTGAATCTATTGTTTGTAAATAAAATTATAACTACGAGAGTCTGTATTTTTTGTCTATTTCTTTTCAGTTCCTATTTATATGGTTAATTCGATATAGTTTGCTATAACTAAATAACTGTTTAACATGATTGTTATATCTAACATGAATGTTTAGTAGGCTTTGGTACTGTCACCATGGAAAATAAAATATAACATGTGTCACTTTCGGAATTACTTTTTTGACGTAGTTGTTAATAATGATTTTAAGCACAAATTTTGCAAATTATAAAAAATGCATGTAGCATACATTGAACGTCAAAAAAGTGTTACTGATGCGTCTGAATTATATTTTCAACGATATCCTGAAAGAAGGCATCCAGAAAAGAGGATTTTTAAAAAACTTGATTCAAATTTAATGAAGTATGGATGTTTTGTGAAACCAAGGCGTAAATACGAAAAAAATTATGAAGAGAGAGAGGTAAATACGTTGGGTTATATACAAGCACACCATAAGACTTTTCTACGTCAAATTGAAAAGGAAATAGGTATTCAAAAAACAAATGCAACAAGAATTTTAAAGAAACATAAATTTAGACCTTACCGGACATCGGTCCGACAAAAATTATACCCAAACGATTTTTTGAGAAGGATGCAATTTGCACACTAGTATATAGAAAAATGTAATGAGCAACCAAATTTGTATTCAAAGATTATAATTAGTGATAAAGCTCGCATAAGCAGTGCAGGAATATTTAACCGACATAATGAACTATATTGGAATGACTCAAATCCACACTTAGTTAAAGGTATCAGGAGACAAGGTAGATTTGGTTTTAACGTTAGTTGTTTTGTCAAACACAATAAATTTGATTATCATATACTTGATGATAAACTAACTGCTGCCGGATATATAGATATATTAGATACAAATTTGCAAGAAATTTTGGAGAAAGAAGGGTTGACTGATAGGGAAACACTTTGGTTCCAACAAGATGGAGCACCTGCCCATAATGCAGAGATCGTTGCAGATTATCTAAACGAAAAATTTGGTAATTGGTGGATTGGTACTTATGGACCGGTTAAGTGGCCCCCTCGTTCTCCGGAAGTAAATCCTCCTGATTTTTATTTGGGGTTTATTTAAAAATAATATTTATAAAACTAACTTCGACAGTAGGGAAAAATTATTCAAAGTATCCATGAAGCATTCAGAAAAATAAAGCCAGTGCACTTACTTAATTGTGTAAGATCGGTGCGAAAAAGATGTCAATTATTATTAGAACAAAAACGGAGGGCATTTTGAACCTTATATATAATTTTCATATTTAAGAAAAAAATAGTTATAGATTCTTTGTAATACTGTTTATTGTTGTTATATTGATTATTGTTTGTTAAGTTACTGTTGTTTTATAAGTTAATTATTTTCGTTTTTACACCTAAATTATTTCTTGTATATTTTGATCAATGAAATTGTTACTCGTAAGTATTCTCGTATCAAAATCTCCAAATTTGTTACGGTTTTATTTTAAATGTCTAACGTGATGTCAAAGATAACAGTTTTTTGGCACTATAGCTCAAACCACTGCAAATAGATATATAATATGTAATATCAAATAAAAAAGAATTAAAAAAGGAATAAAAAAATGTTAAAATATACAGGGTGTCTCATTTAAAAAAACATAAATTTGCATTATATTCCCTTAGTTAGACCCTCTAAAAAATGTCTTTGTGTGCCACTGAACTCTGCCGTGTTATATCTATTAAAAGTCCTTATATTGTTTTTCTATTTTTATTAATAAGGTAGTTATAGATCCTTCTAGTTTTCGGCAGTTTTCAATAATCGCCCTGTATCTCACAAATACAGGAAGCTATGAAAAATTTAATCGAACGATCATTACTTTAACAAAAAAAGAGGTCATGACATCTGAACTACTTTTATTGTATCTCTTCTAGTTTGCGAGATAACACACAAAACACACCAATTTGGGACACCCTGTACAGGGTGATTCATAACTATTGGGACATAAGCTAAGGACGGACTATTTAAACCAAAATATGCCTTAATAAAATATTGCCGTGGAAAAAGATACAAGGTGTTAGATGAAAAACTTTTTTTTTAAATTTTTGTTAATAATTTCAATGTAAATTTATCAGTTCTTATCAAAATCTACAGAGAAGCATAATTATCTGACACTCCAAAACGTATCCTTAATAAATGAAGTAATATTTGCAATCTCTTTCGACACTACGAATTGTTCAACTGCGTTTTTCTCCGAAACAGAACAAATTATCGTATTTAAATAGGAGTACCAATATTGTGTAGAAATGATGTTTACGTTATATTCTCTAATCAAAATCTCTAAAAAGTTTTCTAAAAGTTACCAGTTGATTTCATCATCAGGAATCATTAACGTGGCGCCCCCTACAACAAATTGTGAAATAGTACATAAAATAATGTTTTTGGTCTAAAGTTATACTTCTCTGATTTTGATAAGAATTGATAAATTTACAGTGAAATTATTAACAAAAAATGAAAAAAAAATTAATTTAACGCTCAGTATAATTTTCTACAGCAATATTTTAGCCTAAATAACCCGCTTTTAGCCTATGTCCCAATAGTTATAAATCACTCTGTATATATAAATTTAAAAAAGCTAAGCGGATGTTATCCATATAACTTCAAACAGTAAACATGGTTTGAGAAATATTAACTGATTTTCTACTTTTCGTAACTAGTTATAAAAAGTAATTACGAAAAGTAGATGGTTTCAGCACTTACTTTGATTACGAAAAATGTCACTTTACATGTCAAAATTAGAAAAACAAATTTTCGCCATTGTAAAGATGGGAAATCAGAAATATATACATTAAAAAGAACAGAACCAATTCCACTGTAAGACATATAACATAAACGTCCCAAAATTAGGATAGAGTCAACAAGAGTCAGAGTTGCATAAAGTCTTCAAATCTCACATGGGTATTCACCAATGTTTTCCTTAAATAATTCCTTCAAATTTCACCACACCTTCCCTTATAAAGAACTTAAAGACATCATAGTAAATTATAAACCATTTGCCAAGGCAAGCGAACCGTTGGTAACTACGGTTACCACTCGGACAAGGTTCAATTTTGGAATACATTCTAATTTTAACAATAACTCCGGCCTACGCTTCTTCAAAAACGTTTTACAAAAGAATTGTAACTTTTGTTAACTGGTCAAGAATTCGAAATCGGTGTGTTAAAATGTAGAACCTTACACTCATGATTATCAGTAATTTTAAAGATAATTTTTAAATAAGTGTGGGATATGTGATACCCTAACACATACACTTTCAATAATAGGGATGCAGTCAATGTAGGTACACAGACATATCATATTAAGTATAGTCCAGTCAAAAGTGAAAAGTGAGTGGAACTAGTGTATACAAAAAGTTCACATGGACACTGTATGGGAACATTTCGCAATTTGTTAATTAAAGTCAAAATCTTCAGTTTTTGGTTTCTATCTTGTTAAGGTTAGGTCGGATAAAAAAAATGTTAAAAGGTAAAGTTGTTTGTTAGGATCTCAGCTATTTTAACCACCTAGCCAAAAAAATTTAAAAAAATTAATATGCGAATAATTGAACAATAAAAAGTCGTAGAGCGATAATATTGGGTGAAAGTATAGTTCTCGTGGGTATAATAAGTGTGCAAAACCCGGGCGCACCAAGTGCGATAGTTTCGTTTATAAAGAATTGTAAGGTACTTGGTGAGTTCCCAATTTTTTTACGCTTTTGTGGTAATAAAAAAAGAAAGTTGTGAAAGTTACAGATTTTTAAACTTTATAGAACGGTCGTAGAATTTTTTAAAGAAAAAATCGTTAATTAACAAATGAAAAGCTTTTGAAATTTAAAAAAATGGAAAATACTTGTCTTTTAACGTACTTTTCAGTCTCGAAAAGTGCGCATCAAAAAAGTTTTAAAAAGTCCATTAATTTTATTTGTTAATTAACGTTAACGAATTGTTAACTAATCCTACGGCCGTTCTTGAGGTTTTTTGGCTAGGTGGATAAAATAGCTGAGAACCTAACGAACAACTTTACCTTTTAACATTTTTATATTCGACTTAATCGTAAAAAGATAGAAACCAAAAACTGCAGATTTTTACCTTAATTAACAAATTGCGAAATTTTCCCATACAGTGTCGATGTAAACTTTTTGATATGTTATTCCTGACGTCCTAAACTTAATTTGCGTGAAAAAAAAATCGCCAGTATACACGACTTCCAGTTTTCGTTTCTTTTCAATCTCTTTTGACTGGACTAGTAGTGAAAGTTCAGAAAATATACATTATAACAACATTATAACAACGTATTTCAATATATATGTGCAAATCAGATAACAGTTTACAGTCAAAACATCAATATTATTGCACAACAATGTAAATTTGCTCTAGTTCAGTGACTTAAATTAAAAAAACAACTAGTTACGCATTGTTTTCAATATTAAAGATGTAATAAAACAAAACTTAAACTAAACAATCCGGGAATAATATGAAGAAAAAAAAATAAAAGATACAAACAAAACTGTCATTATTTTTTTTATCCCGCACTATAAGTACCCTTAAAACAGCTTTTACTTTTAAATATTTGCAATAAAACTTAATGTTTTATAAAAGACAATACTTGGGTCGTTGTCACTGTAGTATTGCTTTTATTTTTCAAAATGCTTACTTGTTGTTTTTTTATGTTTGAATTTGTACATACCTTCTTATATCTTCCAATTTCAATTTAAACATTGCTTATAACTTGAAAATTTAAGTCAATTTTATAGTTACTTCAAGACCATTCAACGCATTCAAATGCTTACTTATAGTGCATGATTTAGCTGGAGCGCCCTGATAGTACGTTTTCTTCTTAATTCAAATTTCAATTTCAGACTCCAAATTGGAACCCCTAAAGCATATAGTATAAATAACATTCTCAGTTATATTCATGAGTATTCATACTAAAAAACTTTGTGTTTATAATATAAAATTATTTGTTATCAATAATAAATATTAAAATACTGTCCATTGACAAACAATTGGTCCTTCAAGTGGGATAATAAGAACATATGAGTAAAGAGAGAAGAATTACAAAAGTAAAATCGATTATGGGCGATTGAAAAAATAATCAAGAGGTTGGTTCTTCATTCATTCAAAGGCTTTATTCAACATTGGTATTGTCAGTTTAAAATTTTTAAAATATGATAATCTGAAACAGTATCATTTGTACACTAAATTAAAAAAAAAAAAGTATTTTAAGTCTGCCCCTTTCGTGCTCAACATCAAATACCTCTTTTAAAAAGTATTTATTAACAGAACTTAAACTTAAAAAAAACGTCCAAGGCTTTAATGTTTGCTGGTCTTCCGCTCTGCATTAATACGATTAGAAAAACAATAAAATAAGTACACTCATGAAATTTGAAACTTGGACACCACAATTTCTGTAAACAAAGTTTGCACATTGTGAAGCGGGCTTAAGGGTATCATTTACAATTCTAACAGCAGGTAGTCTCAGCAGGGGTTATCTTATAGAAGGACTGTAGAATGAATCATTACACTAAGCACGTTTTAGAAAATAGGTAATTTACGTTGCTTACTTAATTTTTTCTTTAAAGAATATATTTGAAGGTATCGCTAATTAAACACCATAGCTCGATTAATTATCGAATCAAAATTTTGTTTAGGAAATGTTTACAAAATAAAATTAGAAATAATTTTGATTTAAAAACGTCTACAAGCAATAACTTTTAAATTAAATCAAAAACTAAACATGGTTATTTGGGTTGACTGATTATTACTTATTTTTAAATAAATCTAACCTACTAATTATTGTAAGTTATTAAAAAAATCATTAAACTCTCTATTCATAATATTTAGTCCTTACAAAATGTATATTTTATGACGTTTCATTTTTTCTGTAGTTAATATAAAAGTGAAAATAAAAACTAAGGCAATTCTTATTGTCAACGTATATATTTAGTTTTTTGACAAGAATTTATTACATAATTATAATTAAGATACCAAGTTATAGTTTAAAATTAAATGAAAACGTTTTTTTTAAATAAAGGTATTACTATATAAATAAATATAAGAAATCAATAATGGGTGTGACCTCCATTATTATTGATACATTCTTGGAGGCGTCTGCTCATTGACGCTATCAAGGTATCAATATAATTAATATTAATCGTTTCCCATGCGGTATCAATGGCTGCAATTAGTGCATTACCGTATAAAATTTGGCCCTTGTTGTCTTCGGATAACAGCAAGTATTCGAGCCCAAACATTTTCGATAATGTTAAAATCTGGGCTTTTTGCTGGCCAGGGTAACAGCTCCAAGTTATTTGCTTGTATCCAGTTGCGCACAACCTGCGAAGTATAGGGTCATCATATCCCGATAGTTAATTATCGAATGTTCCAAGAAAATATGTGTAAATAGTAAATGGAATCTACTAACGTAACGTTAAGTCGTTAATTATAGTTACATAACTCTCCTTTCATAAGATATAGTTCATATTAATATGCTTATTGTAAAGCTTCGTACACACCTGAACAACAAACCGAGGAACAAACAGAACAACGAACCGAACGGCAATCGGAACATTAATTTGGACGGTGCTACGTACGAATTTTAGAACAGATTCGCAAGTCCTGATTGTTCCACGAACGGTTTGCGGCGTTCCCGCAACTTGTCGATTTTTTCTCCGACATCAAAGAAAATGCGCGCGAATGCGTTTGCAGGTTTGGACGAATCTAAACAAAACTGCAAACAAACTTATGCGGGAGAATTAAATTATTTATTTTTTGTCCTCCCTTTTGTGGGTTATATATTTCTCTTCTCAATAATAAATATATATGAACTGAAAATAATTATGGGAATAGCACAAACGTTCCGTTTGTTGTTCGGATTGTGGAAATCATAAAAGATCGTTTGTCGTTCTGTTTGACTTTCGGTTCGTTGTTATGTTAGTTGTTCGGTTTGTTGTTCAAGTGTGTACGAAGCTTTACAACTTAAGCAACAATTTTTGGCGAATAAAGATTAGTTTGTGATGTAATATTAGAAACACAAATTTATATCATATCAAATTTATGACAACTTAAAACCAAGAACGTGTATGTTATTGCTAAGAAATTATTAAGGAAAAGCGCAATTGCAGTGTAAATATTTATAATTAGATATTTTTGAAAGTTTATAAGTACTCTATTGTAATCTTAATACTTAAAAGAAAATCCTGTCCATTAGCATTATAAGGAAATAGCTTTTACTTTATGAATACGTTTCAATAACAATAGAATATCTTTGCTTGTTCATTGGTCATTAGATGTATGTAATAAATAAACAATTACCTACTGTTTGAGAAGGGGTAGTGTGAACCAATAAATAAAGTAAGAAATGTAAATTCCATTTTAGTTTAAAATTTTAAGTATTGTGAAAATACCATCTCATCTCGGTGCTGATTTGAAAGCGGGGATTGTTTCGGAATTAGCGAATTTCACGTATGTTAGATATACCAAAAAGCACCGTAGGGCATTACCGAGTAAAATGGAATCTTTAAACACACTTTGGAAAGAGCCATCAGAAGTGGTAGACATAAAGTATCTACACGTGCTCAAGATCTCGAGTTGTTTCATTACGTAACAGAACAACCATTTGCTACATACTCCAGGGCTATAGCAGATACACATTTTCCCGGATGCCGTATAACTGCACAAAAAAAATTAAAAGAGATGGGAATAAAGAAGTATAATGCTGCTGCGAAAGAAGTTCTCAGTGACGAAAATATGAGACGTCGTCTGGAATTTGCAAGGCGATATGTGAACGAGCCTTTGGAATTTTGGAATCGAAACGACGAAAAAACGTTCAATAGCCGCAACGATGGACCACTAAAAGTTTTTAGAATGGAAGGAACTCGTTACGAAAATAATCACATTTGTCCTAAAAAACGAAGTGGTTATTTTTCTGTGAATGTGTGGGGTTGGGTTAGCGCGCGGGGTCTAGGAGTTTGTTGGGCTATCGATGGACGTCTTGATTCTGCTGCGTATTTAGGTTTCTAAGCCGGGTGGCAGTTTTTAAGCTCAGGTGAGCAAAATACAAAAAAAGACAAAGATCCCAAGACGAAAGTACAAATGTCGTAAAAATACCAAAACAAAACGAGGGAACTCCTCTTGCAAAAGTCAAAAAACCGGAGGCAAGGAGACAGAAAACGTTTCATATAAAGGTGCCTTAGAAGGAATAAAAATGGCGGTAATGTCCAGGAGATTTCCATCTGAACCCGTTACCACCGACCAGATAGATCAAACTTGCTCGGCCATTATGAACATTGTGGAGAAGAGTTACAATAAAATCATCAAACCTAAGTTCTTCAATATTGTTTACAAAGCAGGCTACCTTATGCTGCTATGCAAAAACAATGTCACAGTTGAATGGCTCAAGGCGGTGGCAGTAAATCTACACCCTTGGGAGGATTCTGAGCTGCGGGCTACTAAGGAGGCTGATATACCTCAAGGCAGTACCCTACTAGAATACTTTCCCAAGTCCTTGGAGCTGTTTGCGGAGAGGATTTTACATCGAATCCAAGGGCAGAACGATGGTATCAACATCTCTACATGGAGGGTGATAAAAAAGGAGGCGAGGGGTACTTCTGCATACCTAATCCTTTCTATCGACCAACAATCAGGTCGAACAGTGGAATCCCTAGGGAACAAACTGTTCTACGGCTTTAAAGAGGTGCTTATTAAAATTAACAAACCTCACCAACCATCAATGGAGGAAAACATCTGATCCTTAGGATACAACTGCCATGGAGGTAGTGGAGGAGGTGGGACACCACCAACCTCAACTACAATTTAAACATAGAGTGCGTGCAGGTGAACCTTCACTACGTGAAGATTGCTTTCACGGTTTTTGCCAAAAGTTTGCCAAAGCCATAAACATGGTGACCCTAGTCCAGAAACCCTGGATCAATGGAAGGCAAATATGTGGACTAGGTACTAAGAACTGTAAGTTGATTTATGACAGATCTGCCCTGGCACCGAGGGCGGCTAATCTGATCAACAAAACTATCAATACCATGATTCTTTTAGAATTCACAGATGCAAACACGGCCACAATAGTGGCAGAGCTAAGCGTCCCTGGAGGAAAGAAGGTGGTAATTCTTACCTTAGCTTACTTTTTGAGAGAGGAACAGAGGTCCTACCGAATACGGTGAAACGACTCATCAGCTACTGTAAAGCCAATAGGAAACATCTAATTCTTGGGGTGGACGCCAATGCCCACAACACTGCTTGGGGAAGCACCGACACAAATGTTAGAGGTGAGTCACTTTATGAGTACTTACTACTAACATAGTGGTGGCTAACAAGGGCAATTGCCCAACTTTTATAAACTATATGAAGCTGGAGGTTCTTGATTTAACCTTAGTGTCTAGGAGGGTTTCAAACCTAATAGGTGACTGGGAAGTGTTTGGAGACGTGTCTTTTTTCGATTACTGTTTGATCATGTTCAAATTGAGAGGCTGTTGCATGACAAACCGAATATACAGGATTTCTAGTAAGACCAATTGGAAAGGATACAGAAGTAACCTACATAACGGCATTAAGAAAGTACCAACAAAAATAAGGTCAATAAACGATTTGGAGAGAACTTCACAACAAAGGCCATAACAAAAGCCTTTGAGATAAACTGTACCCTCTAAACCAAAAACACTAGAAGTAAAGTAAATTGTAAAACAAGGTCAAAAGGGAGTTTAAAAAATAAAAAACACTAAAAATTGGGAAGAATACCGCAAGGCACTTACTGAATTTAATGTAAAACTCCGTAAATTAAAAAGAAGCTCTTGGAGGACATTTTGTGAAAACTTTGACAAAGTACCTGATATCAGCAGAGTACAGAAGGTTCTATCCAAAGATATTCAAGAAAATATAGGTGCACTTAAACTTGAAAATGGCACCATAACATTAACCTTCTAGGAAACTGTGGAAGCTTTGATTACAAAACATTTTCCAAGGTGCATAGCAGCTGGAGGAACGAGAGTGTACAATGGATCCATAAGGAGTAAAGCAGATCTCAAGTTGGACTGTCCCCTTGTAAACAAAATTGCATTGCCTGAAAGGATTAAGTGGGCCATAGGGACCTTTAAGCCCTTCAAGGCTCTTGGTCCTGATGGAGTGTTTCCGGGACTCATTTAACAAGGGCAGGACATCATACTAGCAAAATTGATTAAAATATTTAGATCCTGTTTGCTATATGGCCATGTTCCTCAATTATGGAGGAAAGTAAAAGTCATATTTCTACACAAATTGAGTGTAAACCTCTAGATAATCCAAAGTCATATCGTCCAATAAGCCTCTCGTCGTTTATGCTAAAAATAGTGAAAAAATTAGTGGACTAATATATCAGAACAGAAATACTAACACTTAAACCTCTTTATAAACACTAATTTGCCTATCAGAAAGGCAAATCAACAATATCAGCTTTACATGAGATGAGCTATGAAGCAGATCCTTAAATTACATGAGGTATACCATTTTAAAGAAGGCAACCTCATAGGTCATCTAGGAATCCTTAGAACTACTCCTTTACTAGACATGGTTACAGTAAGCGACCAGACAAACCCTAAAATAATTTTTGATCATAAATACAATGTCCAATTCCCCACTAGAAAAGACTGGACTCGAGACACGGACTGCGTGCTAGGATCTTCCTAAAAAGGTTTACAGACGGATCTAAAATGGGAAATGGTGTAGGGGCAGGAATGGTAGGACCAAAGTTTAAAAGACACGAGTCCCTCAGTGCTGACGCTACCATTTTTCAAGCAGAAGTACACGCCATCCACATAGTGGCAGAACATCTCCTTACCAAAAACCAATGCAAACAGCACATAAGCATCATGTCGGACAGTCAAGCGGCATTAAAAGCACTACAAAGTAATAGATTGAGATCACACATGCTACACGAGTGCCATCAACTGGCGGACAAAAACAAAGTTAAACTTGTCTGGGTGCCAGGGCATAAGGGAATACGAGGGAATGAGGAAGCAGATTAGCAAGCAAAGCTAGGAGCAGCAAAACCTTTTATAGGGCCATCTCCTATGTACGGCTTTAGCCAGCGGGCATATCAGGGGGTTATTACCAACTCGGCCAACAAACAAGTCAACAGAACCTGAAGTAATTTGCCAGGTCTCAAACATTTTAAGAAATTTTTTAGCCCTAATCAAAAGAGGGGACAGGAAGTGTTAAACTTGCCCAGAAGAGACTTAAAACCGCTCTATGGTATACTAACAGGACACATCCATTGTAGGTATAACTTGAAAAAAATGGGACTGGTGGATGATGATACATTCAGGTACTGTAGTGAAGAGGTGGAGTGCATGGACCACATCATTATGAGGTGCCCGGCCCTGTTCCTAAATAGATACAAACACCTAGAACTTATCTTCATTTTGGAAGAAGATCTACTAAAACTCCTGACTAAAGATCTGATTGAATTTGTCAAAGACATAGATCTTTTCTAAGTCTAACTAGAGGGGGACACAAAAGATCAAATCTGGCCCAGTGCAGGAGGTTCTTTCTATGACACTCACAACATTCCTAATAATAATAATAATAATACCAAACAAAAATAGGTCCATAGATAAAAAAATGTAATTCTAAGTGCTTCATATTTGCAGTTACATTTTGACATTTTCAAATAGACTGGGACAGTTTCCAATTTTTTTCATGCTGAGAGGCATTTCGAGTAACATTTTGGGAACAATTTTTATATTCCTAATTTGACCAAATTGAGTACAAAAATCGCTGTTGCCAAGCCAAATTCTAAACTGGAAGTTCAGAATTCAAGATGGCGGACGCTAAAAATCATATTATTTAAAATATCTCCTTCCCATTTGAAATATATCGACTTTTTCGTTCATATAAAATTTTTTTTACATAAAATTATCTTTTCAACAAGCTCTATTGTAATATGATGTAATTACCGAAAGTAATTAAATTTTTATTTTCCACTAGACCGATTGTAAAACATTGTAATATTTAAAGTTTTTATTTTAAAAGAGATTATTTGATCATTATTTAATTCTTCACTAAATAATACAAGGAGATATAGACAAAATCCCTATATTTTACTACTGCACTGTGGCGCCATCTATATAGATCAATTAAATTGACCGCATACATATATGTTGTCTGTAAAGCCAAAGTTTGTTTTATACAGGATAATAAACGTTTTGTTACAGATCTACAGATTGTTAAAGTTTAAAACTGTGGGAGATGCATATTTTGCAATACAACACGATGACTCAGTCGTACCAGCAGCGCGCGTATTATCACGTCACAGGCTATTTTTCAATAAAGAAATACGACGCCGCTGATTTCTCTAAAAATAAAAAATATTTTTTAATTCTTTGATGAATTGTGGGTGTTTATTTGACTTACAAAAATTATTGCTCTTTGAAGAAGTCCAAATATGAAACACTTAGTTTTACATTTTTTAATCTATTGACACATCTTCGTCCACTCCATTCTCTTTATACAAAGTTCGAGAAAAAAATTAGCTTTTGCATCTGTGAAAAGTTTACTAAAAAAATTAATATCTCAAAATGTACAACTTCTAGCTACAGGAGATGTTATACAAAGTGAAACTAAAATTTGAATTCGAAAATGCAATAATATATGAAGTATTCCATTTAAAATAACGAAGTTATTGTCGACTTCTGGTACGAACCAAAGTGTCAGAAGAATAAAAATATTTTAGTTTAGTTCCAATTTGTTTTTAGTCATTCTCCAAATATTTAAATTTTTTTTGATGTATACTTTTTCGTATACGGCTAATGGTAGTTTTCGGTGAGATACCCTGTATTAATAACCTGTGAATTATGTTCAAATTTGTATTTTTACTCTGGTCTTGCTTAAATTGACATGCCATATTTCATTTTCTTGAACCCAAAAATGTTTGTATATTTTTTAAATTTGTAATAGAATTGTCGTGGTTTTACATTTTATTTGTCTTTTGACATTAACTATTTTAAACATATTGCAAACACTTTTTGTTTATATTTCCACATACTCATATAGTAACAACTTTGTTTACATCTATTTATTGTCTATTTTACTACTACTCTACTTATTCAAACCACGCTTATTTATAAAGCTAAGTAGGTAATTATACTGTAGTCTAAGTATTTCTTATTAATATTTCTATTTTCTTAAACTATACCACTTAACATACTAAACTAAAATCGAGGACGCTATTACTACTACAAAATTATACTTATACGTGGGTTTGAGAAAGCTCTTTACGCCATTACTTATAATTAAATTTGAATCTAGTTAGTCTGTTTACGATCATGATTTCATTCATATTGTTAAAGAATAATTAGTTTAATTATTTGAGCATATATAATTTCGCAGGAAGCGCAATTATTTGTTTAGAGCATCACATCAAAGTAATTCCGCTCCATAGTGTTCTCAATGTCTGCCATTAGAATCCTTTGCTGTAAAATGCCTTTGGTAAGTGTGCTTTATTTATAAGCTTTAATATCGTTAATGTACAATTCTATAAATGGAATACTTTTCAATTCGTTTACCGTTATTTACCCAAAATATAAAAAATTTCGTTTAAATAAACGATAAATTAGTTTTTAAATATAAAAATCTAAAGTTTGCTTTGTAAAAAGTATTGAAGAAAAGTTGTAGCTTTGTTTTATTTCTTAACGACTTCAGCAAGAAAGCACTTTGTTATCCACCAAACTTTTTTATTTAACTTTTTTTTTCTTAAAGTTAATAGAATAATTTACTTATGCTTTATTGAATTGCGCATTAATTTCGATCTGTCAGGAAACACAGTTCATAAATTTTGAAGGCGACGTTTTCTCTAATGACTTTTCTTTTTCAGCAATTTGGTACTGGCATTAGTATAATATACAAACAAAAGATACGATATTTAATTATTTTTTTCAAGTTACGATTTATTGTGTTTAAACTGACGTTATTTATTGGGATTTAATATACAAAACTTAAAACTGATAAAAGTTAGAATCCGGTTTGATAATTAATTTTGTATTTATTCATTTAAAGTTGATGCAACATTACCTTTTCACCATATGTTGCTATCTATATTTAGTTTGGAAGTATAATCTAAAAAGATAAAAAACGATAGGAGTTCGCGCAAGTTCTTTGAAACGGAACAACCCACAGAACTGTCGCAATTCGAAAATGAAGACAAATGGGACGTAGGTATATTTTATTGATGTGTAAAAATGAATTATTTCAGAAACTAAACACATTTGGATATTAACATTTAACTGACTGCAAAAGAAAGATTAGACAGAATTGAAATTTTCTATTTTTTCAAAGATTATTTGTGTTCAAAATTGTAGTAAAAAGAATATTTTTGAGAATTATTTCTTCTAATAAATTTCAATATCACAAACGAAATAATCTAGTCTAACAAAAGTTCATCTATACATTCAACTTTGAAAAGGAAATTAATAGATCTGCACATAATTATGTAATAAGATTACATAAAAATATCAAAAAAAAACCAAAGTAGAAAGATATGGCTTTTAAGAACACTTAAGGGCACTGGAATTATGTTTTACGACTTTTTTCTGTGATATCTACTAAAACTAGTTAAGACTGTTTGAACACAAAATACATGTTTTCTTTTCATGCGATAAGTGTTACAAATAAAAATTGTTTTCTTCATTATTTATTAACTTACTGAGCTGATTTTTTTTTCTGTGATAGAACAATGATAAAGCCTATGTAATGAAAATATCATCCCCATTTTCCACAGAAAAATCTTATTTTTTGTGGAAATAATAGGGCAACATCCATGAAGTTCCGGCTTTGAAAATGCTTAACTTTTTTTTTTCACAATTTGGATTTTAGTTTTATTAACATATTTAGTTAAAATGACGTTTTGGAAGCATATTATCTCCCATAACATATAGTCGTGTTCTAAAAGTAAAGTTGCTATTATCTGTTATATGAAATAATGAGCCAAAACCAACGCGATCACCGTGAGTGCAACAGAGTACAAGTTATAGGCCGACAATGAGTATTGAATAAGGAGACAAATCCGTATCAACGTCATTGCAGTATCAGGAAGGCTTTGTTTTTACCTGGGATAATTTTAATACAAATTATTATAATTATGAATGAAAATATTAAAGTATTAATTAAGAAAAATGCCAACAGTTAATTGTAACGACATGTGTGCGTTTAAAGTGCATAGCGCTATCTAAGCGACAGCTTTAATGCTTGAAACACACGTGTGTCGATAAAGCCAAGTACACAGTTGTATACCGCACTTAAGTATACACCTCTGATGAGCTCATAATAAGAGCGAAATGCGGCATCAGGTGTTCTTTCGTTGCGTGTTATGCTTTGTACAAGTTTCGACACGTGTGTTTCGACATGAAAGCTGTCGCTTAGATAGCGCTATGCACTTTAAACGCACACATGTCGTTACAATTAACTGTTGGCATTTTTCTTAGTTTATACTATTCATACGTGTCAATGTTTTACACGAGATGTCGTAGGACACACATTTTGCTTAAAGTATTAATGTATAAATTAACGTCTCCCTTTACAAATTCCCCTTAGCATAATTTGAATAATTATTTATTAGTACTTCAGTCTGCAAGTAAAACCGTTTTTGTGTATTTATTTTAAATCATTAGACTTTTTAACAACGAGCTTTGATCCAATCTTTTCAGAATATGCGTAACTCAATCTTGCGTAAAAGTTGCATCTACTACCTTAACATACTTAAATAGGAACGTAGATCTGTGAGAAGATTTTTACGAATTTGTTTACGGAAACTACATCAAAGAAACGGTGATTCCTGAAGATGAACCGTGTGCTAATGCTTTTCAGTTTGATAAATTATCACCCGCATATGCTAGCAAGCCTCAACAATTTGCCCACAAACTTTATGGTGTGTAGCATGAACACATCAAAAATTAATGAACAAGAGCTAAGAAACGCTCAACAATTACTGAAAAAATTAGGCGGTTGGCCAATCGTCGAAGGGTGTAAATGGAACGACTCCAAATTTGAGTGGACGCAAATGTTAGTCAAATTACGACAAAATGGATTTAATCACACACATTTTATTAAAATGGAGGTAGTGCCCAATGATAAAAATGCAACAAAATACGTTTTATCGGTAAGTGTTTATACAATCGTGGTTTTGATAAATTGATACTGTTTCAGTTGGATCAAAACATGCCCAAATTCTATAGTTTTGTAAAACAAAAGTTGAATTTAAAACTTACCGAAGTTTACAAAATATATGTAAAAGAATTAGATTTGGCGTTTGGTGCCGATAAAACCTTGGTACAGAATGAAAACGATTGTTTCGTAAAATTTGAAACTCAACTAACTACAGTATGTTAAAATAAATTAAAAAATTTGTTTACTGAAACAAGACGTGTTTTAAAAACGGCATTTTAACGAGATTTTTTGAAAAAAACACCAAATTGTTGATAAAAATAAATAAAATTGATTAATATCTTAGGAAAGTACTACATAGATTAAAATTTTACAAAACTTTTTTTGTGATACGGGGTTTTTGTACAATCAATTTGCGTAAACTTTCAATTTGACAAAACATTGAAAGTTCATGTTCAGGTAATTTTAATAGAGTCTCTACAGCATAATAATTACACAGCAGCGTACTTTAGTACACTAAATCAATTAAAAAAATAGGCTTTACTTTTGTTTAAGTTTGTGGGAAAACTACATAAATCCACCGGCCAGGACCGAACTGCTGAGATATCCACAACCAAATGTTTATGGAAAACAAATTAAATTGATTATTTAAAAAAAATGAATGTTTGTGCTAAATAGCTGTAATTTACTCTTGCGCAAAATTTATATTTTTTTGGCAAACCTTAAAAAAAGCATACAAAAATTGATATATGATGGTTGCTTTTGAAGTTTTACACTATGCAAAACTTTTTGTGAAATGATAAGGTTGAATCGATAATAGCAAAAGCGTCAATAACAATGTATAAATTCATTAAAGTTGAAAGGGCGCAAAACAAGGTCACAATTACGTTATCGCTAATTTTCTTTAATAAAACAATATAATTTAATTAAATGTTATCTTCGTTACGCTCATACAAATTAAATTGAAACAAATCGGACGAAAACAAAATCTGATCCTGCACGTCTTAAGTTAGTAAGTTAAATATACACAAGTACAAAGTCTAATCAATAAATTAAAAGCTCACCGACAGTTTACAGTTTACATTATGAGTTTTGAAGTTCTTTTCAATTTTGGTATTGTTCATATATTTAGTTAAACAAAAACATACTCGGGCTATTGCAAAGATGAACCAAAGCGTTCATGAAATATTTTACTAGAGGTTTTTGTTACGGAGGTACGGAGACGTTAGAAATAAGGACGAGAAGTCGTATTAAAATATTTCTTTTTAAAATCGTCAAAACCTGGCACGTCTGTATAATAAACTCTTTTGAATAGCTTCTACTATGTAGGAATTTATGTTTTGCGGTACGGAAAGTTAAAAACCACAACATTGTAAAATTGGGTGAGAACTTCAAGTTCCTAGTAAACTTTAAAGGTTAAATTTTTCGGTATGAAGGAATTCAAATATTTGCAAACTTGCGAAATGGGGAAAAACACCCCTTAATTAACTTTAAACTCAAAATTTATTGATTTCCGGTGCGTTATACACGCAACTAAAATCAGCGATAACTGATCATCGATTGCCTTAAAACGGCAATAGAGACATTCTTATTATCTGTAGTGCACGTACCGCTCCCAGAACTTTCTAGATGATGAAATTTTGAATTACTATAAGAAAATACAACGAGACAGCAAGTTTATTTTATTTCAAGGTAAAGTCAACCAACTGACCTTGACTTGCAACAATGCAAAATAAGGAAATTAAACAAATGTCAAGTACAATACCATACGAAAAACAATTTTTGCGTGTGAATAAAATTCAACGCAATTTAAATATTCATATAAGGACTTAGAATTATTTTAAAAGAGAAAATTACTAGAAAGGTTATAAAGTGGTGCTGCAAAGTTTGTTTTGTTGGGTTGGAATAGTAGCAAAGTTTTGTGTTAGCGGTGTTTGTTAGTTGTGTGATGAAGTTAAAAAAAACAACTTTGCCAGATTGTCTCTCAACTAAAAGCGATAAAAGCGAAGCAAAAGACCGGGTGCAAGTTCCTTTATAATCAGTTGTGATGGCGATGTCGACAGTGTTCATGGTGTATGTCCAACAGATAAATTTATATAAAAGTAAAGTTGCTATTACTTGTTATATAGAATAATGAGCCAAAACCAAGGCGATCGCCGTGAGTGCGACAGAGTACAAGTTATAGACCGACAATGAGTATTGAATAAGGAGACAAATTCGTAACAACGGCATCGCAGTATCAGGAAGGATTTGTTTTTACCTGGGATAATTTTAATAAATGATTATAATTCTAAATGAAAATATTAATGTATTTCTTGTGAAACATTTATAGAAACCCTGTAGTAATATTTTAAATAAACATTAAATCCAAATCTGTTTTTCGGTTTCTTCATCGATCAATGTTTCAACTCAATATTGTCACATTTATTACATTTGCAATAATTTGTACATTTTAAATTTTTCTGAAACATATTCACATTTATTGTTCTACAGGTTGTGTCTCTACATGATAAATTTAAAAGTTCCCGCAGTTTACCGGGAATTAGTGATTGTTTTGCTATAACCGGCCTAGTAAAGTTACCAAATTTTTCCCATCCAAAATCACAAATGTTCAAAGGTTCTATTATAGACTTACCACTGGTACACTATATTTTGGTTTGCAGAAATGACTTAAAATTTAAAACTTTTCAATTAAGGTATAAAAAATCAAGCAACAAAAATGATTTCAGCTTAACACATGTTGAGAAAAAGCATCTTTAGTCGGAGAAATCTCCATTAAAGGTTTAATGACTTTATAGTTATTTAGTGTCAAAGGGTGTCAAGGTTTTTGGCACCCTTGGCTTTATACAAAATTGCAATATAATTTATAATTGTTTATTGTACTGTTTATGTGTGTAGATACATAGAAAGTTGCTAAAGTTCTAATAGGTTCTTTAGTTTCCAACCCAAGTTAACCGCGGATTTTTTCCCTATTTTAAATATTGCATTTGTGGTATCGGATCCAGTAAAGACATGTAATGCCCGTAGGTAAGTGCAAAATTCTATGCCCAGTCCCTTCAAAATAGAAGTTATGTTTATGAACCGTAATTTGTTAGTATTGTGATTCGAAGTATACAGGGATTTCTTTCAACTTTTCAAAATATATTGACACAAAATACAGAATCAAGACGAAAACGTCAGAATCATCTGATTGCACTGAAATACTTTTTGCATAGTTGGATTCATCTAACAAATGTAAAATCAAACATGTATTGGTTTACATCTAAAATAGGCCTTTTCATTAATTTATGTTGTTGTTAATGTAAATCATTTTTTACCGTTTTCGGCTTGCTTTTGTCTCTCGGTGCTTTTTAGTGATGTTTTACATCATATCTGTTAAACACTAGTGTTAGATATTTACATTTTTTAGACAGTGTTAAAAAATTTTTGAGAATCTAATCACCGAAATTATTAAATGTTCTTTTTGTTTCTGAAATTGAATATACCCATGCCATTTCATCGATCAAAATACAGTCAGTACTTTACGGCATCTCAAAAACATTAGTAGAATATTTTTCTACTTCACCGTTTAAGTCTGCATTAACGTTTTTTTTTCATACCAAGGCCTTCATGAAAGAGTGACATTGGAACAGAAGATAGCCCGTATTACAAAATGTCGGACATATCAATGTCATTTAAACGATCCCGATGAAGCTACACTAGTTTTTTCTAATTTTTTAACCTTATCTGACAAAAGACTTTTAATCTTGTCCTTTTTATTAGTTTCCAGAAATTGTCATAGTCTGTGAAAAATTTTTTTTCTATGAATTCACTATGAATTTTTTGAGTCATAGTAAACCACGTGCTTATGCTGCTCTGAATTTCTTTTGGGGCAAACCACCCCGTAGTAGTATTGATTAAATCTCTAAGAATTACTAATAGATTTGTCTATTGCTTATAAAACACCTGTAGCATTTTCAAATGTCGCATTCATAGCGGAATTGCACTGTTGGCGTTTTCGAAAATCATTTTGAGATAATAACTTATCAAATTTTGTTAGATAATCACCTATTGAATATTTTCTTACTAACCATCCCAGTAAGGTTTGTAGCTTTTGCGTAAAACCTACCACTTCACCGTATCTATTACAATCTCTATTAATACTTTACAACAAAGTCTTCTTTACAACAAAGTTATCGCAGTTTAAAAATGCATACATTTGGGGATTTTTTGGATTTCAAATTTTCCATATCAAATTGTTAACAAATAACATATTGTGTGCAACCTGCTGCGTGTAGATAAGGATTATTCTAGATACTCCCACAATAAATGGACAACTATAGTCTATTCCAAGCTATTTGTCGGTAAAGGTAACCCCTCTTTACATTTGGGCGCACACCGCGGTTGAAACTATTGTGAAATGTACAGCCTTCAATTCATTAGCTTTAGGGAGACAAGATTCGTTATACTGTAGTATTAAATGGGATTAAGAAAGGATAGAAACCCGGTGTGTGCCCAAAGTAAAGAGTTATCCTTACCACAATACGGATCTTAGAAATAAAATTATAACCTTAATTTATTAAATTAATTTTTTAAATACACTGGACGACAAAAAATACTAGATATTTAAAATTTACCTTATGTTTGATGCCATTGTCTTCTGAACCGTTGATTTGATTTGGATTATTTTTTTAAATTGTAATTTGATCCATCAGGAATGTGAGTGTGTAACTAATTTCAATTATTAATTATTGAAAAACATTTTTACTTGGTTTGTGTATTTTTTATGTTAGGCTGGGTCCGTTTAAACAGTATTTGTCCAAAATTGTCAGTCAATTATTTGCTTCTTTGTCAAGTAGATAACACAAAAATCATTCAGTTTAGGTATAGGAACATAATATATTAGCGAATAGGTAATTAAATTCTGCCTCAAATGAGAATTTAAAAAATTCACTTGCAATTAAAAATTGACTCCTTTTTATTCTTACCTACCGTTACTCCCGGACCTCTTCGAGAAATAAATTTCAAAAATGTCTAATACTGAAAACATACCATGTATATCAGTTGTACAAGTTTCGTTTATCTGCCTTTTACGTTTCATGAAATATTAGTTTTTCAGTAGATTAAAATTTTTGTTGCTAATGCCTGAAATTATTGTTTCTCTTAATAATGGTTATGGCCAAACCTGGTAATAGAAAACGTAAAATTTTACGCGTAAACCGAGAATAAAATAAAAATTGTTGTATTTAAAATAACAAAATTGGTATAACCGGAAGTGACACCGTCATGAAAATATTTTCAGTAAGTAGACCATGTCCACTTGTATAAAGTTACAAGTTTTCAGCTGAATCGGTTTTTTTTGTTCTCATTTTTCATCTAACATACACTCTATGTAGTTAATATCTACAAAATATGTTCTGTGGTTAAGGTCGGCATCTTGTTCCCCGTTTTCTTCTAGTATTACTCTCAGATATTGAAACGTGCCTACTTGTTCTATTTTTATCCTGTCTATTTTTATTTCTATATTTTTCTTCTCTTTTCCTACTGTCATTACTTTTGTTTTTTTTTATGTTTATTGCCATTCCATTTTTTTTAATACTTCGTTCCATCTTGTTAATTTGTATTTTAACTCTTGTTCTGTGTATGCTGTTATTGCCACGTTGTCTTCAAATACACTTTCAGAATGTTCTACTGGTTGTAGCTTAAAGTACCCTAGATGTGTAGGTTTGGTTTCTTGATGCGTCTGTCTAATAATTTTGTCCATAAAAATGACAAAAAATAAAGGACTCCGACTACCTCCTTGCCTTAAACCCTCCTTTGTGTTAAATGTTTCCGACTTAAAGTTTTTCATGATGATGCAGTTATCTGTATTTCTGTATAAACTTTGAATAACTTTTATTAACTTAGTACTTATGTTATGTTCTTTTAAGCATTATTATATGGTTTGTTCTTTTTATTCTATCAAACGCTTTTTCTGTGTCTATAAATGTTATGTAGTTATATTGTTTTCCCTCGTATTAAAGTTTTCTTATTATTTCTTTTAATGGGAATATAATGATCTTGAAAGCTTTTCCACTAATAAACCAGCTTTGCGTGCGTATTAAACGTGATTCTATTTCTTTTCTTAATTTTGCTTCTATTACTGGTTCGTAGATCTTTCTTATTGTACTAAGTAGGGTTATTCCTTTATAACAATTACAGTTTTTGTTGTCTCCACTTTTAAATATTGGCACTATTAAACCTAATTCCCAGTCTTTTGGTATTTTTTCTTCACTCTACGTTTTTTAAATGTCATATCTAACAGTTTTGTCCCAGTGTTTCCCATGTTCTTTACCATTTCCGCTGTACCTTTGTCATTTCCTGCTATTCTAGATTTCAGTTTTTTATTGCACTTTCTATTTCTTCTTTCGTTATTTCTTCTGTCGTTTGTTTTCCTATTATTGTGTTTTCTGTGTGTTCTTCTTTGTCTTCGTCTTCCATTACGCTATTTCTGTTTGTATTTAGTAGATTTTGAAAATATGTTTTCCACCGTTCCATTACTCCGTTTTCTTCTGTTAATATTTCTTCCGTATTACTTTTTATTGCTACTTGCTGTTTTTGTTTGTTTGTTCTAATATTTTTTAGTACTTTATAAAACAGTTTTTGGTTTACTTTACTATCCTGTTCTAACTTTTCTCCAAATTCTTTCCAGTTATCTTGTTTAGCTTTTATTATAATGTTTTTTACTATTTTCTTTGTCCTTTATATATATATATATATTGTATGTTGTTTCTGTTTTATATTGTAGATATTCTAGCCACACTTGTTTTTTTAGTTTAATTTGCAATTTTATTTCTTTAGACCACCATCTTGTTTGCTTCTTATTACTGGTTGTTTTTGATGTTCCACATATATGCTTTGCAGGTTCTATAATAATGTATTTAAATGTTTCCCATAGTTCTTCTAAATTTTTTGTTTAAGTCTTCCAGATTTTTTCATTAACTTATTTACTTTGTTTTTGTATCTTTTGCAACTTCGTCTTGTCGTAACTTGTATATTTGTATGTGTTTTCAATGGTATCTTGCTTTCTCTTCCCGTTGTTATATGTTTTTCGTTTGTTCTTATTTTGCTACCAGTAGAAAATGGTCACTACCTATTTCACTTCCTCTTTTAACTCTTATACCTAAAATATTCTTTTTGTTTTCTTCTCCACAAGTAAATAGTCTATTATCGATCTTCCATTACGTCCTGGTTCTTCCCTTGTAAATTTATGTATATCTTTATGTTTATAAAATGTGTTAGTTATTATTAATTTGTAATTGTGGCAAAATTCTAGCAGTTTAATTCCATTTATATTTTTCTTATTCTCTCCATATTTTCCAATTATCGTTGTATAGGGGTTTCTTTTGTTCCAACACTTGCATTGAAATCTTCTAATATATAAATTCATCCTTTTGATCTTCTAGTCGGTTTTGCCTCTCAGGTAGCTTTCAGTCGGAGATTCAATTATTACGACTCAAATTATAACAATTTTATTTACAAAATAAACAAATAAAATTTACACAAAATGTTTTATACTAGTATACAATTTATTTGGTATGTATTTAGTATTTAATTCAGTGCGGTCCTGCGTACTTGTATGTGGAATGGCCTCAGTCGTTTTGTATACGGCGACTTAACCTTGGAATCGTAGTTAATTCGTTAATGGATGCTAATACAAACTATAATGCTATTTAACCAGCGGTTGATACGGAGACAAAGAATTTCTGCGAAAATGAAATACAAGTAAATTCGAAAAATGTATAACTGCAGCACGGAGTCGGACACTCGTAGAAAACAGATCCAAGGCTAGAACATCGTCGCTTATTTATACCTGCAGGTAGTTAAGGAATTTCTGACGTTGCACTTTCTTGGCGGTTATTGTTGCCGACTGCATGCTATCTGCTGATAATATAATTTCGTTGCGATACCCGGGATTTCCTGTGCAAAATTTTTATACTTTTCATACGAAAATTGTACGAAAAATTTATTATTAATTAAATTCATTTACGGATTCTTACACATGATCTCCCCTTTGGGAAAGGCCTGAACGTGTGCGGGATTTAGCAAGCCGAGTTCATCTTCTTGCATTGGTAAGGTAGCCGGATCGTTATCCTTCGGGCGGCGTCGGAGAGGATATGCTCCTTTTGTACACACGGTCCCCTTTCCGCGGAATCCACTTCCGTCGGCGCAGGTTGTAGTGGCGTCGCTGCTCTTCGAAGGCGGCGGACAGGTTTCTTCGAGCGAGCTGTTTGAGCCGTTCCACGCAACTTACCTTGTTTGCTCGCTCTTCGGGTCGTAGTGGTACGGGCTCAGCTTCGACCGACGGACAAAACAGGGTGTTTGGTGCGGACAGCTCACGCCCAAGGTTTAGTAGGGCGGGCGTGTATCCCGTGAAACGGTGCTTAACGGAATTGATTAAAAACGCTATTTTGGACAGGTGGGCGTCCCATTGGCAGTGGTCGTTGGCTGAGAGTTGGGCGACCATCGTTCCAATCACTTTGTTGGTCCGCTCCACGTGATTGGCCTGCGGGATGTACGGCAGCGTCGGTCGGTGATTAATGCCATACTCAACCAAAGTGTAGCGGAATGCTTGACTGGTATATTGTGGGCCATTGTCGGTGATTAGTGTAGTCAAAGCGCAAACCTAAAAATTGTGTCTTTTAGTGCCTGTTTTGCTTGCTGGCCTGTGGCTTTTCTGAGTGGCTTGAACTCCACCCACTTCGAGAAACAATCTTGAAAGACAAGGATATAACAGTGTATGTTTTTGAACAGCGGGAATGGGCCAATGAGGTCGGAGCTCATAACATCTCCAGGGTGGTTTACTTTGCGGAAGTACATTTCTCCTGCAGGTTTCTGCGTAGAGTGTTTGTACTTAATGCACGACGCACATTTCTTCACGTATTTCAATACATCGCGCGTAACCCCTGGCCAGTGGTATTTTTGAAAAACGCGTGAGATTGTTTTTTCCACCCTCAGGTGCTCGGCTTCGGGGACGTCGTGGCATTCATTGAGGACGGCGGCTCTCTGGTGTTTTGGGACGCACAGCCTCCACGGATTGCGCAGATCTTTGGCAGTTGCGGGCGACGCATTAGGAAACGAACGATAAATTTTGTCTCTGAGAATCAAATATTCTGGATGTGCTTTAGGACCCTGTTGTATTTGCGCACGGAGATGGTTGATCCATGTACACGGGCGGTTTTCCTCCGGGGCGGGTAACGGTGCAAGGTAGTCGTTCGGGTCAGTGTTCTCGTGGAGACGTGAGAGAGCGTCTGCCACATAATTTAGTGCGTCTTTACGATACACGATATCAAAATCGTATTGTTGGAGCTCTAAAATCCACCGAGCTAATCTTGCGGTCGGTTTCTCCATCGTACGGAGCTACTTAAGGCTACGATGGTCGCTGATTACGGTAAATTTGTAGCCCTTTAAATAACCCTTCAATTTGCTTACAGCCCATACCACGGCAAGGCATTCGAGCTCAATGGCTGAATAATTTCGTTCAGCAGGATTCAACGAGCGACTGATGTAAGCAATCACCCGTTCTCCATCTTTTTGTTTCTGGGTGAAGACGGTTCCCAGTCCGGTCGTGCTGGCGTCGGTCTGTAACACAAACGAAATCGAGAAATCAAGACAGGTTAACACAGGGGAGGAGGTAAGAGCTTTTTTAAGTCGCTGGAAAGCAGCTTGAATTGCTTCGGTCCATATAAATTTTGCATCCTTTTTATGAGGTTGGTAAAGGGATTTGCGGTCTGCGAAAAGTGAGGAATACATCTCCTATACCAGGAGGTTATCCCCAGGAAGCGGCGAAGCTGTCGTACGTTTATTAGAGCAATTGCTTCAACTTTCTCCGGGTCGAGATGGATTCCCTGCTGCGAAACTAAATGACCTAGATATTTTAGCTCGGGGACACAGAAAATGCATTTTTTCGGTTGGAGTTGGAGGCCATAATAATGTCGTCTAGATATACAAAGGCTCTTTCGTCCAGGTCTGGTCCATTAATGCAGTCTAGGAGACGCTGGAACGTTGCTAGCGCGGAGTGTAATCCGAACGGCATTACTCGGACTGATACAGCCCTTTCCCCGGGGCGGTAAAGGCTGTCACTGGACGGATGTTTTCTGACAATAGAACCTGCGAATAACCTTACGCAGATCTAGGGTACTAATGAAGCGGGCAGCCATCAGCTTGTCTAAGATGCCTTGAATAAAGGGAATCGGATATGCGTCCTTTTCCGTAGCATCATTGACCTGCCTTTAGTCGACGTAAAATCGGTACTGGCCGGACGGTTTCTTCACGAGGATTACAGGGGATGACCACGGACTATGTGAGGCCTCGATAATACCCTCCGCTAGCATCAAATCTACCTCGGTGTTGATTATTTCTTGCATCGCGGGATTGCGCATCGTTGCTTCTTTGGTCCTACGCCGGGTTTAATCTTTTATTCGCTGCGTAGTTAAATTAGTTAAACCAAGCAACTCATTAAATTTTAGGATTTCTTTTTCTAGAAATGCCTGGAGTCGGTTAATTTGGTTCAGTTGTAGAGTCTGGATTCCGGCTAGTTCTGAATTGGTTTGTTCTGCCATTCCAATATACTAACCACCTATTCTGAGCTGTTTCTGACCTAAATCGAGGATAACCCGATGTTCCTGCAAAAATCTAAACCCAGAATTATGTCGGTGGTTAGTTGTGGCAAATGGTAGGCTGAAAGTTCCGTTTCCATTTGGTTTATTTGGACGGGGAATCTAAAAGTGCCAGCGGTCTTGGTAACAAAACCATTAGGGAGCTGTACGCTTTCACTTTGGCGGTTATCGGGCGTCAGTCCGTTGGCAGCCAGTACGCGGGTTACGTCGTCGCCTACGTAACTTTTGGCGGCGCCGGTATCTACCAGGGTAGCAATCGCGTGTTCGAAAACATTCACGGGGATAAACATACGTGTATCTAAGGCAGCGGCGGGGAATACGGTTGGCTTCGGGGGTCGACAGGTTTCTCGCACCTTTTGAAGCCATGCGGGCCAGTCTTCGGAAACTTTCTGTGTAAGAAAAGCAACACCCGTGGTTTGCGAGAAAGGCCTTACTGTCCTTGCCGGGTTTGTTCGTTTCCCGTACTCTTAGCACAAGGGCAGTCACCAGAAAGCACCCCTTGTTAGCCACACCTGGAACAAAATGCGCGGAAAGCACCTATGCAAGAGCTACGATAGTGACCATTTTGTCCGCAGCGCCAACATGTAGCTTACGGTACTGCCGTTCCAGTCGATGGCTTTCAGTTTCTCGGATGGCGGATTAGAAACGGCTGAGGTCTCGATGGGTTCGGAGGCAGTTACAAGTGAAGCGGAAACAATTACGGTTTTTGGCGTTGCCTTGGCAGTAGATTGAACAGGTGGAAGGTTTTCATACTGTGCAGCCATCTCTAACAACTCCGGTAAGTTAGAAAAATCTTTGCGGCGTATGTAATACTTGTATTCTGCTCGTAGATTTTCAAAAATCCGGTTGGTTTGACTTTAGACGCTCATCTGTCCATGTCTTAGCATTAACGTAACAATAGCAGTTGCAAAGGCGTTAGCTTTTTCTTGAGGTTTTTGGAGTCGGTTGCAGATTTCTTCTTCCAATTTATAATTGTATCGGAGTGGTAAAAATTGGGGTTTGAAACTTATCAAGAATTGAGACCAGTTATCCCAAAACATTTTGTTGTTGCGGTACCACAACAGTGTTTCGTCTTTTAATAATTCCGGCACAGTTTTTAGTAGCTAATCACCAGACAACTAATAGCATTCTCGTAATTTTTCGATCCTTTTGAGGAACGAAAGCGGGTCGCTTTTGCCGTCAAAACGCACACCCCATTTGCGAACAATCTTGCACGTTTTTGCGGCAGCAGATATTGGTATAGTTTCGGGTTCGGAAAGATTGATCAAGGTTGTTACTATGGTTCCTTCTCCTGTTTGAAGATAATTTATAAACCAGGCTCGTAACGTTTCAACGCTTCCTTCGGTGTCTAAGTGAAACTTGTGCATTTCGGTAACTAATTCGGGTTTCTTTAAGTTGTACACCCAACCAACTCGGACGTCCGTTGATGGTTGTTCTTCTCCTAAAGTCGTTGGCATTTTTGCGGTTTTTGCTCACTCGAGCGCCAATCCTTTTTGGATGATTTGTTTCGACGCTTATTCCTAAAATTAAAATTAAGCTGAAAACCCAAAAATATCAAGTCGGATTAAGAATCGTAATAATCTATGTCTTGGTTTTAGGGTCCCTGCTCGAGCGCCAATTAGTAATCGGTTTTGTCTCTCAGGTAGTTTTTAGGGTCCCTGCTCGGGCGCCAATTTGTAGTCGGTTTGTCTTTCAGGTAGCTTTCAGTCGGAGATTCGATAATTACGACTCAAATTATAACAATTTTATTTACAAAATAAACAAATAAAATTTACACATAATGTTCATACTAGTATACAATTTATTTGGTATGTATTTAATTCAGTGCGGTCCTGCGTACTTGTATGTGAAATGGCCTGAGTCGTTTTATATACGGCGACTTAACCTTGGAGTCGTAGTTAATTCGTTAATGGCTGCTAATACAAACTATAATGCTATTTAACCAGCGGTTGATACGGAGACAAAGAAATTCCGCAAAATTGAAACTTTTCGTACGTAATTTGTCTGGATGGGTATTCACAGGATTATACCGAACCCTCCGCAGGATTTTCACCCCACGTTACGGTGGTGGTAGTTCAATGCAGGCCCTTACGCTTAGTTATACACCTAGCGGACTCGGCACAGCAAAGAAGACCCGGTATGTTATCCACGGCTCTTTTGCTCAATTTTCACTAAACGTACTTAGCACAGTGGCGGAACAAGGGTACGGGTTACACGGTTCTTTCGCTTGATTTTCATCCAGCGTACTCGGCTCAGCAGTGTTTGTTTCACAGCGAACCAATATCGGAGGTTTGGTGGATTTTATTGACGGGTTCTGGTTAATTTATTTGTTTATTCCTCCACCAGGATCTCGCAGGCTTCAACAAACAAACGACAAATCAAAAAAATAAAAATCAATAATTCGGAAACGGCAAAAAAAATAAAATAAAAATAAATTCGAAAAACGGCAAAATTAACGGTGATACTTGAATATACAGCAGAAACGTGGTCAAAGGTAAAAGCGGTGTTCGTCAACGGGTTTGTAATTAATACGGCGACACAAAATTAAAAATGTATAACTCAAACGGCGGTAAACATGTCCCAAAATTCATCCATGTTTTCTTTTTTTTCGTCTTTGTTAGGTCCATACACAACTATTACAGTTTGAATGTAAATGTCGTTTTTGATGAACAAAAGTTCATCTTATGAATTCACAAAGTCTGTCTGTCTGTCTGTCTGGATGTCCGTAGCTTTTTCCTGTTGACATTTTGAAAATTTTCTTTCGGATTCCTATAGAACATCAAAATCTAAGACATTTTTGCTTTAATCATTTTTGTCTATCTCATCGGCAAAGTGGTCAAATCGGCTTCCGAAAAAATTTTAAAAAATTTTATAAATTTTTAAGCTAAATAAGCAGTTCTTTTGTTCATCCCGGCAATGCAAGCTTGCGCATTCCCAACTGGTTTAGTTTTAATTCCACTGTTAATATTCGTTTTAAAACAGGTTTTCATCTATCAAACAATTTTTCACGTTTTTTGTGTACTATACAATCTACTCCAGCTGTTGCTCTTTCTTCCTCTGTTACTCCGCTCCACACTAATATATGGTCGTTGTTTAATTTACTAATTCCTTTTCCTTTTTTTCTTTGTTTCAGATAATGCCAATATTTCTAAATTTGCTTTTTGAAATTCTTCACTTAATTCTATATCTTTCCCATTTAAACTTCTAACAATGCACGTTTTCCATCTGACTTCATTTTTATTAGCGTTTATTCATATTTTTGTTTTCCTTTACCGTACCATGTTCAGTTTCCATTTACAATTCCGTTTCCATAGCTGTATTCGTTAATAAATGTGTGTTTGGTTTTCTGTTTTTTAGTTTTTTGCTTTAGCAAGTTCACATTTTTCTTCGTCCCATATACAGGGTGTTTCTAAATTAATGCAAAATATTCAATAGGATAATTTTTCAACAAAAATTAAGGGAGGACTTTCATATAAAGTTTTTGTTCAAAACCACTTTCCCTCCAAGTTACAGCCCCTTACAGTTAGGGAAAAACAGTATTTATTTAATATGTCCACTATGGAAGAAGTTAGAAGAAAGAAATTTGGCAGATAATTGATGCTAATAAAGTGTTATTTTTTGGCGGTTTTTGTAACCCTGCAAAGTTTATACAAGGGGGTGAAAAAATTAACCTTTATAATATTTTGCCTCAGAACTTTTTAATGCGTCTACATTTTCCTACTTAAAAACTTTATAAAAGACGGATTCAAACTGCAATTTTTTCATGTCTTTACTATTTCTTGTGAAATTCTTAGTTTGATCACAAAAAAATTAAACATTACTTATTCCTTTTTCACATACATTCAGAGGGGGTTGTCGTTTGTTTAAAAAAATGAATTAGGCCGGTGTCAAATGATGTCATAATGATAAACCGTTTTATTGTCCTGGTTTCTTAAAGAGTTATGTTAAGTACTTAAAACAGTCTGCAGAACTAAATAATGGCATTTTATTTAGTCAAAAAATGTTGTAAATTAGGAAATATTAGAATAATAAATTGAATAATAATTATTGTACTACTAATTACTATTAACAAACAACAAAAAAAAAATTAATTAACAATGGTAACAAAATTTTAATAACAAAATTTCATAATAAATGTTGAAAATGACGCCCCTCAGATAAAACGCACGCTTCTACTCTTCGTCTCGTTGAATTCCGTATTCTTTGTAATAATCCGGAGGTATTTCTAATAGTCTTACATGATGCAATGACACAATCTCTTAAATCATTGATATCTTCGGCGGAAGTTGAATAAACTAGCGTTTTAAGAAAACCCCAAATGCAAAAATGCAACCGATTCAATTCTGGAGATCGGACAGGCCAGTTCTGAGGGCTTCCTCGCCCTATCCAACGATTTGCATACACTTTGTCTAAGAACTGGCGAGCCATAACACTAAAATGGACAGGAATGCCATCATGCATGAACCATAGTTCTTGCCTAATTTGTAGAGGAACATCTTCAAGAAGAGTAGGCAACAATTTTTTGAGGAAATGGCTGTATTCGTTTCCATTTAATCTTATTGGTAGAAAATATGGTCCAATTAAATAATCATCAATGACACCAATTCACACATTTAATGAATGTTGGTGATGAAAAATAGATTCAACAATTTTGTGTGGATTTTCTTTGGCCCATATGTGATTATTATTGAAATTTCGAATAGATTCTCGGGAAAAGTTTTCCTCATCAGTAAACAAAATACGACATAGGAATTGCGAAACTGGTATGATTATTTAAAGCATCTATTGACAAAAAATTAAACGAGGTAGAAAATCTCTAGGTAAGAGCGCTTGAACTCGTTGGATTTGGTAGGGATATAACATTTGTTTTTTCAAAATTTTAAATATTGTGGAATTACTCACATTTAACTGTTGGGAAATTTTTCTCGTACTTGTTTCGGGCGATTCTTTTATTAAATTAAGAACAGTCTTTTCTAGTGCTGCAGTTCTTACCTCTCGAGGACGTCCGCAATCGACAGTAGTTTTTGAAAAGTTTCCTTCTTCGCGAAGACGTTGATGAATACGCGTGAATAAACTATAATGGGGTAATGTTCGTTGTGGATATAATTCAGCGTAAAGTCTCTGAACTCTTAATCCATTTCCATTAGCACGTCCATATACGAAATGAATATCTACCGTTTCTCTACGTTTGTATAGTTTGCCATTTTATTTATGTAATTGATTTCAGTTCTCGAAAGTTTAAAAAATGTAACGAAGAAAAGTAAGACAATAAACCTAGACAAATATTTGTCATTATGACATTATTTGACACCGGCCTATTTTATTTTTTTAAATAAACGATAACCCCTCTGAATGTATGCGAAAAAGGAATGAGTAATATTTTTTTTGTGATCAAACTAAGAACTTTACGAAAAATAGCAAAGACATAAAAAAGCTGCAGTTTGAATCCGTCTTTTTGAATAAAATTTCTAAGTAGGAAAACATAAACGCATTAGAAAGTTCTAAGGCAAAATATTATAAGGGTTAATTTTTTCACCCCCTTGTATAAACTTTGCAAGGTTACAAAAACCGCCAAAAATGTCACTTTATTCGCATCAATTATTTGCCAAACATTCTTCTAACTTCTTCCATAGTGCACATATTAAATAAAAACTGTTTTCCCCCTAACTTTAAGGGGCTGTAACTTGAAAGGAAAGTGGTTTTGAACAAAACTTTATATGAAAGTCTCCCTTAATTTTTGCTGAAAAATTACACTGTTGAATATTTTGCATCAATTTAGAAACACCCTGTATATTTGCAACGGTTAATATCTAGTTTTTTATATCCTACCTTTGTTCTGTGTTTTTTTTCGTTTGCAACTTTAGGTATTTTTGCCGGTGTTATTTGCTTGTCTAAAGTTAGATCACTATCGATGTATATGTTTTTCCATTTAGTTTATATTTATTTTCAAGTATTTCTATTTTTTGTTCAAAACTATTGAGTTTTACAATCATATTAAATTTCTTTTCCTAATCTTCTATTGCGAAAACTGAATGTATTTCTATTTTTGTGTCTAATTGATTGCTTATATATTCTTGCACCCATTGCTTTAGATTCTCTTTTTGTGGTTGTATTCCTTTAATGACGATGTTATTTCTTTTATTAAAGTTCTCTTGTGTTTCTAATTTATTTTTACCACATTTATTTCTTGTTGTAGTTTGCCATTCTAAATAATTTCTTTGCAACTCTTTTCTAAGCGCCTTTATTTCATTCCCTTGTCTTATCATTTGATCATTTATGTTTCTAACTTTCATTCTAGTATTTTTAATTTCATCCTTAATTTTTTCATTTGTAGGGCCATTTCTTCCATTATTTGTTCTAATCTACTCGTATCAGTTGCGTTTTTGTTTTGTGTAGTGTCCGTCGATTTCGTTGTTGTAGTAGTGTTTTTTGCATTATTTTTATTCTTTTTTTTATTTCTTATTGTTTAAGATTTTCCGTTCTCTGATCTCTTTTTCTTTTGCATAGATACTCTTCTATAGATGCTACGCTGTATTTTCGTTTTCTGCTAGTATTTCCGTTTGTATTCATTTATTGTAAACTTTGGCCGTAAAGTATCAGTACTGTGTTTTGGGTTGCCTTACTACACGGTTTATTTTAATAATTAATTATTTAAATATTTTGCGTAGATAGGAAATTTATTTATTTGATAGTGTTTTTATCATTATCACAACAAACGCGCGTGGTTTAAAGCCCGTACTATCTCCTCGGAGGTCAATTAACCTTTTACCAATGCTTTTACTTAAATTACACTTTATATTTTAATTGGAAATTGCCTTTTGTCTATCTATACAGGGTGTCCGGAAATTATCCGCAAAAACTTCGGTTGCTAATTCTAGAGTAAAAATAAAAGCCACAAGTTTCTATAGCATTTTTTCTAAAACTCAAAGCTAAAGGATCTACAGCACTTTAAAGTTAAGATTTTTAAAACATTTTTTTTTGTTTCTTAACCGATTAATTTAAAATTTGGCACGCTGATTACTCATGCTCATGCGCATAAACGTGCAAAATTTGACGTTTATCCATCAAGCTTAAAGAGCTGAAATCGCCCCTGTCATGCATTTAATTGCTCGAAACTTTTTTGCTTTTGATTTTTTGCTAATTTCGTTTACATGGGGTGAAAGATCATTTAAAAACACGCAAAAAAGTTTTACTTGTTTCATCTTTGTAAATCGAGCAGTTTTCGAGAAAAACGACTTTAAAGTTTGTCTTGCAACAGCATATATGATAATGATTTATTTCATTTTTGACATTTCAACGAAGTGTGTCTTGAGAACAAGTGCTGTACAGCGTTTTATACTCCTATGAGATCAAAGACAGGCATTTTGAAATAACAAATTATTTATTTATTTTTTAATCAAAAACGAAGAATAATTTTTAATAATTTTTAGGCACCTCAATACCTCACAATTTAATATTAATGACAGCTTTCACTTTTTTCTAATAAATTTTTGAATTACCTCCCGTCTTCTTCAGTGCACAAATTAAGACTTCTCAAAAATTACAACGAACTCGAAAAAAATTTCCTCTTTTTGTCTAATTGCTTCAGAATTAACGATAATTCGCTTCCTCAACTCTTCTATGCTGTTTACTAGCGTCTGATACACTAAGGATTTTAAATGGTCCCAAAAGAAAAAGTCTATTGGCTTTAAGTCTGGCGATCTGGGAGCCCACTCTACATACCCACCGCGTCCAATCCACCTGTCAGGAAACGTTTCGTATAAAAATCTCCTTACAGCTACGCCATAATGTGGAGGAGCTCCATCTTGTAACAACCACATTGAATTTCTAAGGTAAAGGGGCACATTTTCCAACAGAACAGGCAACTGATTTCTTAAGAAATCTAAGTATGCCTCACTATTCAGCCTAGGTTACAAAAAATATGGCCCGATTAAATGATCTCCTACTATGCCAGCCCACAAATTAACGGAAAATTTGTTTTGAAAATTGCGTTCCACTGTCGCATAAGGATTTTCATCAGCTTAATAATGTTCACTGTGTAGATTTATTACGCCATCGTGTCTAAATCCAGCTTCATCACTAAAAGAGCAAATTCCCTAAAAAGTTTTCATCGCCGTTGTAAAGATCAAGGATCCTATTGCACATGCGCACTCAAGCCATAGGATCTTGAGGACTCAAGGCCTGAAATTTTCGGCAATGGTAGGAATGAAGAAGTTGTTCTTGTAATACCTCGTGCACTGAACTTTTTGAAATATTGCTGAATTGAGCACCAATTCTTCTTACACTATGTTTAGAATCATTTTCGATGTATTCTAATATGCCTCGTTTAACTTGAGGCGTTCGGGTTTGTCTCTGTCAACCTGCGTCAGAATGTCTCCGTTTAAAAGATCCGAATTCTCCTAGTCGGGTGTGGATAGTACTAAATAGTCTTGATTTCGGAATCCTTCTATTTGGGAATGCTGCACCATACAAGCGTTACTGAAAACAAGCTGAATTTATTTAAAACAAGTTACTAATAATCTGTCAAAAATGTTTCCATATTATTATGACTTTTGTTCCTATAGGAACGCATAGCATTATTTTGTTCTCAAGGCACACTTTGTTGAAATGTCAAAAATGAAATAAATCAGTATCATGTATGCTGGTGCAAGACAAACTTTAAAATCGTTTTTCTCGAAAACAGCTCGATTTACGAAGGTGAAACAAGTAAACCTTTTTTGCGTGTTTTTTAATTGATCTTTCATTTCATGAAATTAGCAAAAAGTCAAAAGCAAAAAAGTTTCGAGCAATTAAATGCTTGACAGGGGCGGTTCCAGCCCTTTAAGCTTGATGGATGAACGTCAAATTTTGCACGTTTATGCGCGTGAGCATGAGTAATCAGCGTGCCAAATTTCAAATTAATCGGTTAAAAAACAAAAAAAAAAATTTTTTAATGTTTTAAAAATCCTAACTTTAAAGTGCCGTAGATCCTTTACCTTTGAGTTTTCGAAAAAATGTTATAGAAACTTGTGGCCTTTATTTTTACTCTAGAATTAGCACCCAAAGTTTTTTGCGCATAATTTCCGGACACCCTGTATATATATATATATATATATATCTTTTTTTGTGTGTAACTTCAAGTTTTTACATAATTGTATAGTTTGTAAACTTTCAGTATTTTGGATTTATTTACGGAGCATTCACTAGCACTTTTAACTCACTCACAATTTACTGTTTTTATAATATTATTATTATAGAAGTGTAATATTCACCGTAAAAAATCAAAATGCTTTATTGAAACAACTGATTGCTTTATTATTCTCATGCATTTGGGGGTATTATAAAAATTTGTTATAATTGTATGAGCAGTTGTTTAAATGATTGTTATATAATTGTTTTATTATTTATGTTACTTATTAAACTTTCTATTGTATTTTAGGAAGAATTTTTTTTCAGAAGAACAGTAACGATTAAATTAAAAAATCATTTTGAGACTCATTATTTTTGATAAAATATCAAACCATCGCAATTAATTTACGTTATTTGATATTAGGAGGGTTCTAAATTCTTTCTTGAATGCTAGTAGAAGAGAGGTCTAACAATAATGGAGATTCCTGTTAAGACCCTTATATACGAGCACAATGCATCTTAGGTTTTAGCTTATATCCAAGATATTGCACCGCATTAACATTATTATACAAATTTATGTTTCAAAAATAGGTCGTATATTTTCTCTAACACGAGGAAAACGTTATTAAGTTTGCGTGCACACGTGTTTCTGCTCTTTTAATTAATTTTAAACGTTCCAACTTTGGGCGTTATTAAAATAAAGATGAGATTTTTACTATCTTTATAATTATGAACTCAAAAGTTGTTTATGTGTGTAAAACTGCGTTATATACTTCTGTCAGCTTTTTCTCTTGCGTTCTTTTATCATTTATATGGTTCATTTAACTGAAGCATACTTTATTCAAACGCTAGTTCTTATATCTGGGTTCTTTGAACGCATTTAAATTTGCAAAAATGATAATGCTCCTTGAAAACAAAAGTTAGTTATTTTACTAATAGCCTTTTATAACCTGTACACTTGTTGTAATATCTTAAATTGTAGAATATGATCTAAATTTGTTGTTTGCTTATCATTATTTTTATTGCTTTAAATGGTGCCTTTAAATTGTGTTTTTTTAAACACCCTTATTTATTTATAATAATATTTTAAACTGAGACAGAGCATATTCAATTTACAAGAGTTGTCTGAAAAGTCTATGCATGTTCTTGAAAGAACATACACCAAGTTTCAGCCAGATTGGCTTATTTCGTCTCGTGGTCGGCGTTCGTTTGAATTGAAGAAGTCGGGAGATTTTTAAAACGTGGACAAAAAAGAATTTCGTGTGTGGATTAAACATTACTCTATGAAAAGCAAATTGTCTCAGGAAACTAAAGAGAGGCTTGATAAACATTATAGTAACTTTGCACCTTCAACTAGAACAGTTTATAAGTGGCCATATGGACACAAGTGAACTCAAACGTTCTAGACCTTCCGTTTCGGCCACTACTCGAAAAATAATTGATAAATTCCATAATATGGTGATGGATGATAGAAGAGTGAAGGTGCGTGAGATTGCTAGTGCTGTGGGCATCTTGAATGAACGGGTACATAATATTTTGCACTAACATTTGTACATGAAAAAGTTATCTGCAAGGTGTGTGCCGCGATTGTTTACCTCCGCCAATAATTTTGCATGCGGTAGTAAAAATTCATAAAGAATTAGTGGAAAGCATTAAACATGAAATGTCTGGAAATTTTTACATAAAATATAGAAAGGAAAGAAATACTATTCAAACAGAAAAAATGGAAGATTACAAAATTATTTTGAATTGTCTAAATGAAGAAGAAACTCAATATCATACATATTCAGATAAAAACCAAAAAAATTATTCGTATGTATTAAGAGGAATTCAAGGAAAAGACATTACTCCTGAAGAAATTGTTCAAGATTTAAAAAATCTAAATTTAATTATTGAAAAATGTAATCGGATGATAACTAATTTTGCTCCGTTATTTTTGGTTTCCATAGAAAAATCTGTCAAATTCAATTTACTAAATCAAAATTTTAAATATATTTGTAATACAAAGGTTTCATGGGAAAATTATACAAATAATAAAAGAATAACCCAGTGCCACCGCTGTCAAGAATGGGGACATTCCACAAGTCACTGCTGAGTAAACCCTAAATGTTTAAAGTGTGCAGAAGATCATTTGACAAATGAGTGTAGGAAGGAGAAATCAATACCGGCAAAATGCGCAAACTGTGATAGTGATCATCCCGCCAATGCAACTATATGTGTAGCATATCAGAACAGAGTGCAATATTTGGAAAGTAAAAAGAATGGTAACAAAATTCCTAGTAAACCCGTTTCCGCAATCAACCAACAAAATTACCCCAGCTTGGCAAACTACTAACAAATATCTTCAGGTAAATAATCAAAAAACCAAATATTTCACAAATTCTTGTTTAGTAAATAACGATTTTAATAATTTAGCAAATGAAATTAAAAACCTTAACAATTTAATTGACATAAAAAAAATGATTTCATTAGTAAAAATTTTAAACGTCAAATTGCAAAGCGCCAAGTCAGGTATAGAAAAATTTGAAATATGTTTTAATTTCTGTCAAGAACTTGATGGCTAAGTTAAATATAGGTAGTTGGAACGCTAATAGAATCCTTCCTAAACAAGGTGAGGTAATTGAATTTTTGACAAGAATGAACTTACACATATTCATAATTTCGGAAACTCATTTAAACGAAAATGACAAAAATAAATTTAGAAACTACGACGTTTTACGAATCGATAGGAGTGGACAAAGATGGAGAGGTGTACTCATTCTTGTCAAGAATGGAATACCTTTTGTCAAAATCTCTAGTAATCAAAATTGTAGTATTGAAAATATTGGAGTCAGATTGACAGACGGGACTTGTATTATTGGAATTTATAACAAACCAGCAAATCATTTCACTGATCGAGACTTGGCTCTTTTAGAAAATACCGGTAATAAAGTATTAGTTATTGGCGATTTTAATGCTAGACATAATTCTTGGAATTGTCATAGAAATAATCAGAATGGCAATACTTTATTTCGAAATATGTCAAATTCAAATGTCATAATTACATTCCCAAATCAAAGCACTCATCATCCGTCAAATAATGCTACAGCTACGACAATAGATTTAATTTTAAATAAAAATGATACTACATTGTCAGACATTAATGCCGTACATGAATTAAGTTCAGATCATTGCCCAATTCTTTTCTTATTAGAAGGTCAAGTGATAGAAGATTGCTCTACAATTGCTCTAATGTTAATTGGAAAAATTTTAGAAGAAAATTAGATGAAAATATTACATTACTGAGACAAATACCGGACTTAAACTCTTTAGATTACCATGTAGAAACTTTTGCTAAAAACATACAGACAACAATTAAAAATTAATTCCCAAAAAAAGAAGTAACAACAAAACAATAAATTTAACTGACGAAATTTTACAAATAATTAAAGATAGAAATCGGACACGCACGCTTTGGCAACATACTCGACTAGATGAACACAGACAAAGAATGAACGAACTTACTCGACTAATTAGATTAGAAATTAACAACTTTAAGAACAATAAATGGAATAAAAAATTAAAATCTCTAAATCCAAACGACAATTCTTTATGGAAAATGACCAAACGACTTAAAAAGAAATTTGAATCAATACCATCACTATCAAAAAATGGTATTACAGCTACTACTGACAAAGACAAATCTAATTTAATGGCAGAACAATATCATTCAGTTTACGATATAGGATCAGATAATCTTTCAGCTGAACAAAACAAAATTATACGAACAGTAAAAGAATTTTTTGACACCGTACCCAACAATATCGACACTAATTGGCATAAACATATCACATCCCCTAAACAAATCTATGAAATAATTAAAACTTTTGGACACCGGGACCAGATGACATACAAAACATCATAGTTAAAAATTTATCAAGAAATGCTTTAGTTCAATTAAATTATATAATTAATGGGATTATAAAACATTCATACTTTCCGAAATCTTGGAAAGTTGCTAATGTAATTCAATATTGTAGAGTTCAGACTTAAAAATTAAATAATAATAAAAAAAAAATTATGTATAATTACCCTAAAAGGTAGACGACACATTAAACCGCTAGTTTTTTTTTGTACGCTTTTGCTCTCGAAATATATCGGAAAGAATTCTCCGCCTTAAATTTTTTTTTTGTTTGAACTAATGAAATAAGGGCGATGCAGGGACACTTGTGTGTGAACCTTGTAACGTGTTACTAGAGGTATGTACAATGTATGTTTAGATTAATTTTGGGGATGCTTTATTTTGAACCAGATTTAAGTTTGCCCTTTTGCACGTTTTAGTTTTACCTTTACGATTGTTTAAACCACAATTATAGAAAAATTTACTAATTAGGAACCGCTAATGTAGTTTCTTTTGTCTGAAAATTTATTGCGTAGAGAATCGTCTCGCGCGTATTTTCTTTTTGTAAAACGCTCTCATGAAGCGTTCGTTACCAATTTATCAAATGTATATTAAGTTCATATATATTGCTATGGAAAACAATAGATAAAATATAAGTTAACAATGTTTAGTTCAGATTGTGAAAATAACCACTGTCGCGGAGGCATAAATTTGGGCGTTTTCAGTCTATTTTTAGAACATATGAAGGGGAATTTTTTCTAACAATGCAACAAGATGTGGAACGCTACTAAATTATTATTTGTTTTAAATCGTTTGTTTTAAGGGTCGTTTACATCTATTTGAATTGAATTAACGTACGTAAAATTAAGAATTGCCAAATGTTTAGCACCATTCCGCTAACACTTGCGTATACGGAAAATTAACGTGTATACGAAATTGTTGTGTCAACTTCAACTTAAGAAGTTACTAGACAGTTTATTATGTTTGTATGCAGTTTTACCATGAGTGATTGTAAAGTAATGTTCAATGAGAACCTTAAGCTAACTTAGTAAATGTAAGCGGAAAGCTTCGTGTATTCGTGCGTTGATTCTTATTTTTTTTGTGTCTGCATTGATTTAGTTTAACTGGATGTGAACGATACCTTACTCATGAATTTGTTTGTACTTAACTTTTACAAGTTGGGGAACGTTTTTGAATGAAGGCTCTTATCGATGTTGTTTTTTTGATATATTGATTTAGTTCGGAATCGGATGGGTGTATTTTAAGCCGCCTGGTAACGACCGTTGGTTGACTTAATTGTCCTACCTGGTTTGTTGCGAAGTGGAGTAGCTTGTACACCTCCACCGTGGAATTATTTGATATTTTTGATTTAACAAACGTTGGGGAGTGTTCGTCAGAAAGGGAGCGGTTCAAGCCGCCTGGCAACAACCGTTGGTTGACTATGTCCTAGCTGGTTTGTTGCAAGTGGAGTAGCTTATCTCTCTCCCCGACTTAATGCCAAAAGAGAGAGGTTCAAGCCGCCTGGCAAGAGCTGTTAGTAGACTTAATGTCCTAGCTGGTTTGATGCAAGTGGAGTAGCTTATCTCTCTCTCAATTTAACATGAAACTTTTACTATGACATTTATTGTGATTGAACTTATTATTTACCTGCTGATACAAAGAATATCAAAGCAGAGGTTATTGATTTATGATCTTGATTTTATTTGATATGATATTTATTATGTATATGCAATGTATTGTTTTTTTTTTGTTTTTTCTGTGTTTTACTAACATGCTACAAACGAAGTTATGAGGCTATTTGATGATTATTTATCTCATAAGAATTGAAATATGATGAACATATCTTGTTGCAGTGTTTTATTTGATTTGGTTAATATTTTGATTATTGACATTTTATGTGTTATGCCTTTGCGATTTGTGTGTTATTTGTGTATGTCCAATGTACTTTTCAGGTTTTCCTTTTTGTAAGCAGCCTATGCAGGAATTAAATATTAAATGTTATTGTGGTTTGCATGTGAGTTTTATTTTAATTTATTGGTTTATAATACATTATCCAAAGTGAATCAGTTCTCATTCAATCCGAATCTATCCAAATCTTGTAGATAAATTAAAAATAATCACAACGTAGGATCCTTTTCCATTTTATTTATTTGACGATCACAACTTTCTTTTGTTAAGGCCAAATTTTATTAACTTTATTTTTGGAGTGGGTTACTGACTTCTAATTTATGTACTACGACATGGGTTAGTTGTCACCTCTGATACTCGTGACTTGTTTTGAAATTTTGTCATGCATGTATCACTACATTTTTGGTGCCGTGACCAGGATTTGATGGAATGAGTAATTGAACGTGTGATAATGTATTATCATTATTTTGTACTTTTTACTGGCGGTTTGTTTAAATTTCAGGAATTACTGACTGTCAATTATATCCAGTTAATCAACCGTTTCATGATGCCAAGGGGTAGGTCTAAGAGAATAAAAAGCGAAAGCACGCAGTAGAAGAAGAGGAGTATGTACGAGAGGAAGTAGCAGTGGTAGAAGATCTGGTGGGCGAACCTGAACCGTCGCACTCTAGCAGCCTCTCTTAACAAAAACCGACCGACCGATGACCATAACGAAATAATAGAAATCCGTCAACTTCTAATAAACCAGGAATTTCAAATAAACCGACTGAACGAAACTTTGGGACAGTTGACCAGGAAGTATTTATCTACTACTAACACGATCCAACCAAACACTACTATTTCAAATGGAGCAAGCGTGGTACAAATTCCAACCATTGGAGCCAGTACGAGTAGATCCCACAGTTCCGGTAGTCACTGGCGGATCCGACTTTGGCAACTTCGAGTCCAGGAGGAACTACAACGACAAAACCCGACAACGACAGATGAGGCAACCTGGAAACAAGTTGTGTTGGCGTTTGCGAGTAAGAGTTTAAGTACACATGAAAAACCTAAATTTAAACCCGATGTTTATAATCCTGTCTTGTTTTTGAACGATTTTGATGCCTATTTTGAGTCTTTAAATGTGCCCATTACTCATAAAATTAACTTCCGTTAAAACTTGTTTTGATTTACAATTAAAAGGGTGGTTAGCTATCTATGGGGAAAATTGGAAATGTTTTGATGATTTTAAAACGGATTTTTGTCACATTTTGGTCCCTCGATAAACAACGCCAGACGCGTCAACAACTTCTTAGGAATAGGTATAGATCTAGTAGAGATAACTCTTTAGTCGCGTATTTTGTATTGCAAGTCAGCATCTTTCAGAACATTTACTCTCGTCTTTCCGATAGCGAAATTGGTGAGCGAAGTTATGACTCAACTTCCACCCCAAAATCCAGTCACTATGGAGAGCAACAGATTTACAATCTGTTAGAGACATCATTAGTTTTTAGAAAACAATCTGGGATTACTTTTGAAAATTATGCTAGACAACCCTTTGACCGCGCCATTTTTTTCGCAATATTACAGGCTTTCGTTTGCCCGATGTATCCGCAGACCCCCACCGACGTTTTATCGGAAAACTTATTCACGTCAGGGAAACCGTCAGGGGAAGATGTAAGAGGGGAACTTCTTCCTAAAAACACAGAACTTTAAATCCCCCAATTAACTAATTCTAATTTAACTAATAACAAATCGAACGACATAAAATCTCCGACCCATCATTTTTAAATTTTAAAATAGTTTATTTTCCTAGGACCCAATTATACAATAGACGATCTTTGTAACACTTATACAAAGGGTTTTGATTTATTGCAAAAGTTAGGGTGGAAACCTGGGGGTAGTATGGGGCATGATTTACCTAGTATAAAGCCCAATACAACCTTATATATATTGTAATAGACAATTAGTAGTCGATAGATTTAAGGGCGCGTCATATAACTGTGTCAACACTTTTATTCGAAGCGAACCATTTCAACCGTTTTACAATTAGTGGATCACCAATGTTTTTATCGTAAACCTATCTTTAGAAAACCGAAAGTTAGAAATAACTAGTGCAAATTTAAGTCAAAATGATTCTAAACTATTTCGGTTGCCGCATATAGAAATCAAGTGTTTTGATCTTTCCTTGATCGCTTTGGTCGATTCGGGTTGCGGAATTATCTTGTATAAATACCGATTATGTGAACCAAATAAAATCCAAATGTCAGTTGCCTATTTTACCTGGTATCGTCTACTTATTGTGTACAAGGCGCCATAGGGACTCGTGTAGCGTTCGAGTTAGGAATCAGGTGTATTTAACGTTTAGTATTCTCAATGTAAATTCAGAATTTAACTTTACGTTTTTATCTGTTACTAATTTAATTAGACCTGTTATTCTTGGTATGGATTGGCTTTGTAGCGTTAAGGCTTCTATTAATTTAGTTAATTTGTCATTAAGCTTGTGTGCCCATGAAAAATATTACGAAGTACCTTTTGTTCAAATTGAAGAAAATTTATTGGAGAATACCAAACCTGCTTGTATATTATCTGAAGTTGAAGGGCGTGGCGTTATGGAAAACACCTTTTCAATCTTTCTGAACACATAGAAACTGATGATAATTTGTTACAAAAATGTTCTTCTATAACTACTTTGTCTGATTTTCAACGACAGCAACTTAATTCACTATTAAAAGAGTTTCAACCTATTTTCAATGCTTATCCGGGGCGAACCCATAAATATTTTCATGAAATAAAAATGCAAGATGTTACACCGTTTGTCAGAAGACCATACCCAATACCTTTTAGTTATCGAGAGGAAGTAGAGAAATGTTTAGAGGAAATGCTCGCGTTAGGTGTAATTAAAAGGGAAGCTTCTGCTTTTGCTAGTCCTATAACAGTAGCTAGGAAGAAAAACGGAAAGTTACGTATTTGTTTAGACGCTCGAACTTTAAATTCGCGGATGTTCTGCGGATCACGAAGCTCCAATACGAGTCGAGGAAATTTTCAGTTTATGCGGAAATGTTGAATTTATAACGAGTATTGATTTACGAAATTCTTACTGGCAAATCCCATTGTTACCAAATTCTACATGTTATACTGCTTTTTTATATAATGGAACTTCATACACTTACCAAGTACTTCCATTTGGTTTAAAAACTGCTGTCGGATCTTTTACACGTGCCATGGATTTAATACTAGGACCGGAATGTAGAGATTTCGTGCTTCGATATATTGATGATTTATTAGTTGTATCTCCTTCTTTTGAGCAACATTTAATTCACCTCAAAATTGTTTTTGAAAAACTAAAAGATGCATCGATGACTGTGAATTTAGATAAGACTTATTTTTGTCAACAGGAAGTTAAATTTCTAGGACACATTTTAACAAACAAGGGCGTAAGTCAGGACCCAGATAAAACTATGGCTATTAGGGAATTTCCAACTCCTAAAACACCCAAACAACTTAGAGGTTTCATTGGACTTTGTAGTTATTATAGGCGATTTTACATGAAGTTTAGTCAAGACCTTGTTCCACTCACTACTTTGCTTAGGAAAATGTTAGTTGGTCATGGACGAGTGAACACCAAGAAGCTTTTGGAGAATTAAATGCCTATTTCTTTCAAGTGTCATGTTAAGATTTCCCGATTTTACTAAAATCTTTTATCTTCAAACTGACAGTTCTGGAATTGCCATAGGCGCCGAACTTTACCAGATTGACGACAGAGACGAACACCTAGTATTGTCTTTTGCAAATCGAATTTTGAGAGGGCGGAACTTTTGTATACTGTGACTGAAAAGAATTGTTGGCAATAATTTTGGGTTAAAAATTTCGACAGTTTCTTTTGGGTCGTAAAATTATCATTCGGACCGATCATTTTGCTTTAAAATTCTTGAAACAATGTAAACTTCTTTCGGACCGTTTAACTCGATGGGCTCTCTACTTAGATGAATTCCAATATGATATTGAACATGTAAGGGGTAAGGAAAATATTGTAGCTGATACTCTTTCAAGGAATATCCCAGAATGTGAGTTATTGAAACCTTGTGTTAATAACCCCATTGTCGCGGTTAATGCTGCCGTTTTAGTAACGAGTTTGTTTCAAATTGACAATTTAGAGGAAATTAAATAACCTCATTAAGAATTTACCAAATTTACAACGTGACGATGTTTTTTATAGGACCTTTATACGATTACCTGATAGATGTCCCCACTGTTTTAAATCAAAAACAGTTAAGAATGATCGAGTATTGTAATCTTTTTAATAATTTGGTGTATTATCGGTGGCAAATTAGACGGAAGATTTTACGTTTAACTATTCCTACTTGTTTTGTTTCCGTTTTAATTCAGGCTTATCATTTTCAGTATGGGCATTTTGGTATTGCAAAATTGTATCCTATTTTAAGAAAATCTTTTTTGTTCGTCGTATGTGATAGGGCTATTCGTCAAGCTATTATTACTTGTGACTTATGTCAAATAATGGTAAGTACCCCAACAGGAACTTAGAAGGTGAATGTCACCCAGTAGTTGTTTCTGAACTAGGTGAATTAGTTACTGTTGATTATTATGGACCGTTGCCTGAGGGTCGGGGAAAGTTTCTTATATTTTTGTTGTAATTGATTCCTTTAGTAAATTTGTAAAATTGTATCCCTTGAGGAGAGCCCGTACCATTGTATCTGCTCGTAGAATTTTAGAAGATTATGTTAAATATATCCCTGTTAAAACTATTTTGTCAGATCATGGCACACAATTTACATCTGAATCCTGGAGGAAAATTTTTGCTGACAATGACATTTGTGTTACTCTTTCATCTATTCGTCATCCCGCTTGCAAATCCTTCTGAGAGGGTCATGAAAGAATTGGGGACGTTTGTTTAGGACTTACTGTCACAACTCACATTCGGGTTGGGCTCTATATTTTACCAAAAATAGAATCTTTTATTTAATAATACCCCACATTTGAGTACAGGGTATTCGCCATCCCAAATTGTGTTTGGAAAGAACGATAAAGATGCTTTAAATAATTTGTTTTCTAAAGTTATATGTTTTCAACAACCCCGTTGAGGATGTGGTACATATCCGAGAAAAGTTCGGGTCAATTTTACAAAAGAATGCTGATACGCGTAGAAGAAATTCAAAAGCCATGACGTTTTGAAAATCAATGATTTTGTTTTGTTACGTGAATGTCCAGTTTCATCAGCCGCAGATAAGCAGATTGCTAAATTTAGCCTTTTATATTCAGGACCTTATGTGAATTACTAAAATACCCTACCCAAATGTTTATCAATTGACTATTCCCGATTCCGATACTATCAAAGGAAATTATAACATTACTAACCTAAAATTGTACCATAGAGTTTAGTGTTCTGAAGAAAGTTTCATCATCATCATTATCATTCTATCTTCTGGTACTTTCTTTCAAAGGGCGAATGTAGAGTTCCAGACTTAAAAATTAAATAATAATGAAAAAAATTATGTATAATTACCCTAAAAGGTAGACGACACATTAAACCGCTAGTTTTTTGTACGCTTTTGCTCTCGAAATATATCGGAAAGAATTCTCCGCCTTAAATTTTTTTGTTTGAACTAATGAAATAAGGGCGATGCAGGGACACTTGTGTGTGAACCTTGTAACGTGTTACTAGAGGTATGTACAATGTATGTTTAGATTAATTTTGGGGATGCTTTATTTTGAACCAGATTTAAGTTTGCCCTTTGCACGTTTTAGTTTTACCTTTACGATTGTTTAAACCACAATTATAGAAAAATTTACTAATTAGGAACCGCTAATGTAGTTTCTTTGTCTGAAAATTTATTGCGTAGAGAATCGTCTCGCGCGTATTTTCTTTTTGTAAAACGCCTCATGAAGCGTTCGTTACCAATTTATACAAATGTTTTTTTATTATTAGTTCATATATATTGCTATGGGAAACAATAGATAAAATATAAGTTAACAATGTTTAGTTCAGATTGTAAAATAACCACTGTCGCGGAGGCATAAATTTGGGCGTTTTCAGTCTATTTTTAGAACATATGAAGGGGATTTTTTCTAACAATGCAACAAGATGTGGAACGCTACTAAATTATTATTTGTTTTAAATCGTTTGTTTTAAGGGTCGTTTACATCTATTTGAATTGGAATTAACGTACGTAAAATTAAGAATTGCCAAATGTTTAGCACCATTCCGCTAACACTTGCGTATACGGAAAATTAACGTGTATACGAAATTGTTGTGTCAACTTCAACTTAAGAAGTTACTAGACAGTTTATTATGTTTGTATGCAGTTTTACCATGAGTGATTGTAAAGTAATGTTCAATGAGAACTTAAGCTAACTTAGTAAACGTAAGCGGAAAGCTTCGTGTATTCGTGCGTTGATTCTTATTTTTTGTGTCTGCATTGATTTAGTTTAACTGGATGTGAACGATACCTTACTCATGAATTTGTTTGTACTTAACTTTACAAGTTGGGGAACGTTTTTGAATGAAGGCTCTTATCGATGTTGTTTTTTGATATATTGATTTAGTTCGAATCGGATGGTGTATTTTAAGCCGCCTGGTAACGACCGTTGGTTGACTTAATTGTCCTACCTGGTTTGTTGCAAGTGGGTAGCTTGTACACCTCCACCGTGAATATTTGATATTTTTGATTTAACAAACGTTGGGAGTGTTCGTCAGAAAGGAGCGGTTCAAGCCGCCTGGCAACAACCGTTGGTTGACTATGTCGCTAGCTGGTTTGTTGCAAGTGAGTAGCTTACTCTCTCCCCGACTTAATGCCAAAAGAGAGAGGTTCAAGCCGCCTGGCAAGAGCTGTTAGTAGACTTAATGTCCTAGCTGGTTTGATGCAAGTGGAGTAGCTTATCTCTCTCTCTCTCTCAATTTAACATGAAACTTTTACTATGACATTTATTGTGATTGAACTTATTATTTACCTGCTGATACAAAGAATATCAAAGGCAGAGGTTATTGATTTATGATCTTGATTTTATTTGATATGATATTTATTATGTATATGCAATGTATTGTTTTTTTGTTTTGTTTTCTCTGTGTTTTTACTAACATGCTACAAACGAAGTTATGAGGCTATTTGATGATTATTTATCTCATAAGAATTGAAATATGATGAACATATCTTGTTGCAGTGTTTTATTTGATTTGGTTAATATTTTTGATTATTGGCATTTTATGTGTTATGCCTTTGCCATTTGTGTGTTATTTGTGTATGTCCAATGTACTTTTCAGGTTTTCCTTTTTGTAAGCAGCCTATGCAGGAATTAAATATTAAATGTTATTGTGGTTTCAGTGTAGAGTTTTATTTTAATTTATTGGTTTATAATACATTATCCAAAGTGAATCAGTTCTCATTCAATCCGAATCTATACCAAATCTTGTAGATAAATTAAAAATAATCACAACGTAGGATCCTTTTCCATTTTATTTATTTGACGATCACAACTTTCTTTTGTTAAGGCCATATTGTATTAACTTTATTTTGGAGTGGGTTACTGACTTCTAATTTATGTACTACGACATGGGTTAGTTGTCACCTCTGATACTCGTGACTTGTTTTGAAATTTTGTCATGCATGTATCACTACAATATTGAAACCAGGTAAAGATAAATCAATGGCAATTAGTTATAGACCGATCAGTTTACTTAATACTATGAGTAAAGTAACAGAAAAATAATTCTTCAAATAATGCAAAAACATATTCGACGTAATAAAATTATTCGCGACTTTCAATTAGGTTTTAGGAAAAACATAATACGGTACAACGAGTTACGAGAATTGTGAATGATGTAAAAATAAACTATAACAAACAAAAGATAACAGTAATGGCGTTTTTAGACATTCAAAAAGCTTTTGATACGGTTTGGATTGATGGACTACTTCATAAATTAATTAAACAAGAATTACCTTTAAATATTATTAAACTTATAAACTCTTATATAACAGATCGCTACTTTTATGTAACAGTAAATTATTCTCAATCGTTATCTATGGAAATTCAGGCAGGTGTACCTCAAGGTTCAGTACTAGGTCCTCAGCTTTTTAATCTTTTTATGAATGACTTACCCACATTTCCAAAAACAAACCTGGCATTATTTGCTGATGACACAGCCGTATACTTTGGAAAATTAAATTAAATGCCGATAAATCTGAAGCAATAATTTTTTTTTTAAATTTACAAATACTCCTTTTGTAATTAAGCATAAATAACCGTACCAAGCACTACTTATATTTGATGAGTAAGTTATTACTATAATAATTTTTCCATTTTCTTCTTTCTTCTTTTTCTATCTAGCCTAATGGCAACTGCAACCAGGTCCAGGTTTTTTGATTATTTTTCCTGAAGTAAATAGTTTAATAATTAATCTCAGTTTCAATTTTTATAATATTACTTAAGTAAATAATAACCTTCAATTTAAAAAAAAAGCAAATCTAAAATTAGTTAGAAACATATACTTATTAAGTAGGAATTTCAATTTTATCATTTTATAAACGTTGATTAATTATAATTGTATTTATGTTATAATTGAAAAATGTATTATTTATAAATTTTGTAATAAATTGAGTTGAGTTGAGTTGAGTTTCTAACGAAGGTTCAAATCCTCAGTCCGATTCCTTTTTTTTAAGTTGGGTTATTATTTTAAATGATCACAATTTAATATAGGTCAATAACGAGATATTAGTTTAAATTGCACAAATGAACAAATACAATTGAAACTTAAGCAATGTTTAAAAACTTTAGATACAAATGTTAAAACCAAAGCAACGATAGTTTTTAAGCATTTTTTAAGTTTAATCGCGTTGGCGCAACTGGTCCTTAGTAGAATATGATTCATTATTAAACATTTAGTGCCGTTTTCACCTACACAGCTTAAACTTACGCGAGACTTAAAAATAATCATTGCTGTGGTTTCAACAACTGTGTTTAAGTTTTTAAGCATTGCTTGAATTTAAGCTCTGTTGGTGCATACGGCCTAGTTTAAGCGGTATTGGTGTAAACAAACACGCAATGAAATGATAACTAAGGATCAGTTGTACAACTGGGCCTAACTAACAAAATTTAAATGATTTTGGTACGTTTTAATTGTAACAATATATGAATTTTGTAGTTGACATACTAATAACATCGACTAGTGCACAATCATCGTCGTGTTTAAATAAGTACTTTAACTAAATATTCATGGTGGTTCTGAAAAGAACCGATTATAATGGTTCGCTTAAAGCAAATGTTTGAATGCCTCCATTTTGTACCAAACAGTAACCAAGCCTATTATAAAACTCCCGACGCACATTTGATAACTGTAGAGCATTGATTTGCTGACATTCTTCGCTGATTGCGATCTTCAAATCGTCTAACGAATTGGGTCGGTTTTGATAAATCCTGTTTATAAGATGACCCCACAGAAAAAAATCACACGGTGCCAGATCAGGAGATCGTGGCGGCCACTGAATTTGTCCCGGTAAACCAATAACACCATGGAAGGTATTTGCTAAATATTGTCAAACTATCACCGAATTGTGTGCTGGACAGCCATCCTGTTGAAACCAAACTTCTTGTTGCAGATCTTCCACTGTTTCTCGTAATGCTGGTACTACTCTGTTCTGGAGCAATTCTAAGTAGGACATTCCGTTAAGATTGTCTTCGACAGAAAAAGAACTGAGAATTCTGTCGCGGAACAATCCAGCCCACACATTCACCTTTAAAGGATACTGGGTTCGCACCGCCACCGCCATGTTAGGGTTTTTACGCGCCCAGATTCTGCAGTTTTGACTGTTATGTATATTGTGCAAAGTGAATGTGCTCTCATCAGTAAAAACAACGTTTCTCAAAAAATCTTTCATGCTTCAGATTTCCTGGGACACACGGTATATGGTCGTAAAGAAAAAAAAAGGAAGAAACGCCTATTTTCCTAAAAAAAAAGAAACCAAAAGGGTTTGTTTCTGAAAAGTGTTTAACCTTACTTTTCAAATCGGAACCGTTGACCCAAAAAAGCGAAAAATGAAGTCGAGGGATGAAACTGGCAATATACTGAAGAATTTTCCGTGCACCATTAATCAAATGAATGTTATAAGTAAAACTGGGGGAATACTACGGCGTAGATATAGAGAAAAGGTTGGTGATGTTCAAATTTTACATACGAAACCGTCTTTTTAATCCTAAATTGCAAGGACAAGAATCCCGTCGAATGGATGTGGCTCCAATCCTAAAATAGCAGGAAAAATATATGCCTCCACCCCAAACAGCAGTGGAGAGTATCTTGCAAATTTTAAAAGTATCCTTTATCTGAACTACGATTTCAACCAGATGAAAGAGATAATTCAAAAGCCATGTATTGGTTGGGAAAAGATTTGTAGTTTCCTCTCTAAAAACACTAAAGTAATCTTTGATTTATAAGCAGTCAGTCTAGAGCAACGATCCTCATAAGCAAACTATTAACTTTTTATATGTACGATCAAAGTAAATCACTGCCAACTATAGTTTCTATTTAAGAAAAAAAATATTTCATAACTCATAAACAAATGTAGATAATTAAAATCCGTCAACGACATTTAATTCCTCTCCAAAGAGGTGTCTAAAGAAGGTTTTGCTAGTTTTTTTTATATTAATAAACAACTAGGATATAGACATCTTTCAAAATATAGAAAATTGATCTTTTCGCTGTAACTCAAGAACAAAAGACGATAGGCGATTCTAGTTTTTACCAATGAGTTTCTCTCAAAAAACAGATCACCAACATCTATTTTTTGTATCCCTTATGGTTACCGAGATACCCTATACAAACGTCGAAATTTGCCACCCTGTATACATATAAAAATGAGATTTTTAGTAAACACTCCATGAGCGTACTAATTCTGTAGTCAATCTTAAACTATTATAGTTTTGCGGTTGATTCTTGTCACCACGTTCGAACGTACAATTTCATTCATTTTGATGTTGATATTATCTTTTAAAATAATTTCTCTATGCAGTTTGTTCTTTATATTTAAGGAAGTTATTCCGTATTTCATCTGGACGGGGATTTTTTTTTGTTTTTCAATTTAATCATATTTTTTTTGAAGGATGTTGTAACTTTATCATTATTTTAGGGTATGTATTTAAGTAATTGGATGTTTGCATGTGTTGATGTTTCTTTGTACAGTAATTTAAAATAATTTGTCTACTGTTTATTGATGGATACACATTTATTTCTTTCTGCTGGTTGAATCATTTTTCAAATGTTCCTCTGCGCTTCGTATATACATCTGATTTTATATCTTTCGTGAATGCTTCCCAATGATTTTCTTTAATTTTCTTAATTTCAGAGTTGGTTTTGTTTCTAATCACCACATTTTCCTCTGTAATTTGGCAGTTTCTATATTTTAGGCAAGCTTTTCTTTCTCACTGTCCAGTTCTTTTACCTATGGTGTGCTTGATACAATTTATGTTAATTTTGAGTTTTTTAGTGCTTCATGTGCAGACTTAAACATATTTGTTTTAAATTTTGCTCAGCTCATTTCTACTGTATCGGAGTCTTTTATTTTATTGTTATTGTAGCCTAGATTGGACTGATGTTTAGTGTTTTCTTCTGTTATGTTTTTAATGTTAAGTTTTTCTTCTTGTATTAGCAGGTTAAGTAGAAATCTTAGTTTGCATAAAACCAATCCATAGTCACTTCATATATTTGCTGAACTTAATGTCCGTGTATGTTTGATGAGTGTACGCTTACTCCAAGTTCCCTTATGTTGTCTTGCATGTAGGAAATAAGAAATATTTATTTGTAATTTGTTTGAGGAACACAAAACTTAAATAGTAATTCCTTTTTTTTTGTTTTGTATGGGTACATTATTTTTCTGATTTATTTCTTGTTGGCACATTACCCACTCTTGTTTTGAAATCACCTAAAATAAAGTTTTTGCCATTTAGTGATAAGTTGTTGTATCTATAGTAAGAATCTTGTTCTTTTTGTTTTGACTTCGGCATATGAGGTGCATATACCTATGCATATTATGTTTATTTTATTGTTTAAAATATTTATAGAACTAATCAATATTTTTTTGTCAAAATATATAATTTAATCGATATTGTCTGTATTTTTAGTGTACAAGAGTGTATACGCCTGCTCTGGATCTATGGTTTTTCTGTTTCACATACACCAATAGGTAATCTGCACACATCACCGTTCTTTTTTCTTTCTAAAAAAAGACTATAGTTGTAATTGTGAGAGGTGTCTTTTGATTAACACCATTCCGAAAAGCAAATTAAATTATTATCATACCTATACTTATTTTACTTATTTGTTGATGTTAAAAAAAGATAAAAAACGTTTAGTTTACTAAATTCTATGGTTTTATGTTTAAATGCTTTTTTGAATAAGTCACCCGTGATAGCCAACTTTCTCGTGGAGAAATATGAAGATGAAGCCACAGGATTTAGTAAACTAAAACCAAAGTGCTGGTCACGATTTGTTGACCACATTTGTACAAAACAATCAAGAATACCATGGACATAAACCAAAATGAAAATCTACAATTTCTGAAGGTAATGGCGAACAGAGCAAAAGAAGAAACGCTACAACACGCAGTATACAGGAAAAAATGCCCACATCCTAGGTTTGATATCCTTACACAGCGGGAGGCACTGAAAAGGACTAGAACAGAGGGTACGTACAAAATAACATGCTAGTGTGAGAAAAACCGGGCAAATAGTAGTAACAGTGAAACATCAAATAAAAGTACACTAGAGAAACAAAACGAAATACAAAAACAATTGAGACAACATAGAGGTGATGACCACTACCAAAAACTACTTAACGAGACTACTCAGAGAACCTATAGAAATAGAAACCTTAGTAATATGTCAAAAAACTGTCACGGTTAGTACAGTAAAAATGATACAAAACATATATAAAAAGAAGCTTGAACAATAAAAAAACGGTTAAGTTATTCTGAAGAAGCTGTCAGTATGAACAGCGAAACCTCGAACACAAGTTCCGACACAGAGAGAAACCCGGAAAAAGTTATTACTAATAATTTACTCTTATCTTTGAAAATAATTTTGATGTATTTAACGAATAAATTTCATAAAAGTCAAACTGAACTTGTGTTGATAAACTTGTCACAATATACTAAATGTGGACGGTATCGTAAAGAGTAAAATGCCTTCTGCTATAAAATTTTTGTTATTATTTTTCCACTTATTGAATTTGATATACATGGTTAGTCTTGTAACACTAAACATGTAATTCAATAAAGTCGTCGTCATATTTAGTCTAAGTTTAACATTGCAGATTTTTTTTTTAATTAAACTTAATACAAATAACATTTTTTGTTTCAAGTCATATTTTATATTCCAGAAAATTAGAACAGTATTGCTAAATTAGCAGAAAAAACATCCTGAAATAAACTGAATACCTGAAATTCAAAACAAATATTTCAAAACGTTTTTACAACTTTCATAGCAACATTTAATTCTATGTTTAGCAATATGAATCTAGCTTTGTATCATTTATAACAGAACGTCAAAAGCATGTGGTACGGTTAATTTGTAAACCAACTATAAATTAGGGAGCAGTGTTAAAAACCTGGCCCGCAGCTTTGTTAGTCGCAGAGGGGTCGTGGGTGTATTTACAAATAAATTGATCAAAAGTTTCCACACTGCAGAGATAAATGATAGGGCGCTAGTAAACGTGTACTGAATCTTTTGGAGCAACTAAGATTTTGAAGACACAAAAACAAAAAATGGTAGAAATATAAGTTTTGTAGAACGAGTAGGCCTCAATCACAACGACAACATATATAAACAAAAATACTCAATAATATGGTGAAGGTGAAAGCACAATACAAATTAATAAGATAACAGTTAAATAGAACGACTTGTTGTCGTGAAGATACAGGCAAAACCGCTCCAAATATTTATCAGCCGCATTGATAACTAAGTCATTAGAAATCGGCGTAGACGCCGCCTTAATTTATGATTGTTTCTACAAATAACTAACTGAACGTTACACACTAATACGTGTAGCAGTGAATGACGTTAAGTTGAATCGCAATAATTAGGTAGGGTACCACCGGTACCCGACAACAAATCTAAAATAGTACAAAAGCAGAACACATTCAGCAATTTTCGAAAGATTTTTCAAATTACAGTAATTAATTAACAATGCGCAACAGTTAGATTATTTAATTCACTTTGGTTTACAGGTGCGTAAAATATTATGGTAATACAAGAAGAAGCATGCAATATGTTTGACTTACCTTATTTGATTGTAGGTTGCGATCGGATGTAGATAGACTCGAGAGCTGCAATATCCAGAACAGACAAACGGTAGTTTTATAGAGAAGTAGATCGAGAAAACGGAACCAGATGTCTAGATATGGATAGTTTGACGTACCCCAAATAATAAACTAGAGGTCACTGATTATCTTTAGTGAAATCCTTGACATCAACTGGAACAGAGATCAATTTTATAGCAACCAGGCTCCAGGAAAAAATCAGTTTAATTGGTGCACCACTCTGATTTACGACTTTGTTTTTTAACTAAGTATTTATTTGCCTTTATCCACAGGTGTTCTGTAACGCGTTAAGAAAAGTGGCGGTAAAGGTATACAGTAAGAAACAGAACTTACGACGCAAGAAAATATCGAGTGCTTATCCTTTAGTTTAATGGAAACCTTTTTTTAGGTTTATTTATCGAAATAATAGGTAATTATTAATCCCGCATTCCCAAATCTCATATTTTGTGAATATGCCACCTTCATGCGTCAACGATTAGAGCAAAAAAAGAAGCTTTGAAAGCTTCTGTCAGGGGACGTTATAAATTTTTAAAAACCGGTAATTAGTAGAGTTATAAACTCCCTAGAACTGTTCGCATATAAAGCAAGCGGTTGCTAAAAGAATGCACAGACGCAACCTCAATTGTCTAAGCGACAGGCAGATATTCTATTGAAAGTCAATTTTATGACGCTAAAAATGAATTCCCATCAATAGAGAAAAACGACCGCCACACATAAAAAATTGCTGACGAAAGTGTAATCCGTAGTAAAGCATGAATTGATAAATGCCAAGAATCAAATAAGTATGTATCAAATTATCCTAAAAAAACGGAAATATAACAAAAAATCAATAAATTGTCAAGTATATGACGTGTACTTTAAATTTCACTAATGAAATTTCAATAAGGCATTTTAATGCGATGTCAGATAGCTGTCAAGTACCTTTAAAAAATGCTACTGCAGGGCAAACTTATACATAATTAGATGGGTTTTATCATTGAGTTATAGGATTTTAATATAGTTTATACGTTTAATTGATTTGTAATTTCGTGATCGCAATCGTGACAGTGTTTTTTATAATCCATGTTAATTATAATTTTAAACATCAATTTAGTTAAAATACTCTTTCACAGATGCTATAACTAACTTAATTAAAACAACCACTAGAAGTACAAAAATTTAACAGATATTACACACACTCGAATGAAAACAAGGTTTGTTTGCCCCACAGACGCCATATTGGCAAAAGCGTTGAAATGCCTTATTTCTGATAGATTCTAAAAAAAATCTGATTTTTAATATTATCTATTGCAGTGAAGTTGTAAGAAAAGTAATGGAAAAACGATATCTTCTCGTTTAGCGTGACAGGTTTGACAATGCTACCTATTTGTATTTTATTTCAAAGGCATAATCCAAGAAACGGTTTATTTAAACAGGAAACAAAGAAAAATGTTACATCCGTTCTAGGTTAAACATATTTTTTATGGTTCTCTTGTAAAATAGCGTCCCAAATTCATTTTCAAGTGTACCTAAATTTTTTTAATTGTTATTTCAAGTGAGTATTTTAGATCTGTTTTGCTTGATAATACTTAAATTATCTTGGAAATTTATAAGTATTTGTCAACAGTTTATAGTTGCTTCTTCCAGTTTTCATAAACAAACTTTTGCAGAAAATTTATTCTACAGTTCGTTTGTTAGTTGATTTTTGTTGGAAATATTTTAATTACGTGGACTAAAACGGCATAAATATCAATTCTTTCTTAGTCAAGTTTTACTTAGGCTCAAGATTACGCTTATCTTTGTTTAATGGTAACAACAGTAGATATTGTTCAATTAAGGAATTAAAAATGAAATAGTCAAGTTCAAGTCTAAACATTTACGCGTTTGTATTAAGAAATATACTACGTACATAATCTATACTCATTTCACGACAATTTTGACTATGTAATTGTGTCTGACATGATACTACTACACAATACCTATTAGGTATAGAGGGCTTCTTTGATCTCAGTAAGTTACTTGCCGACCATGTTGAAAGAAGAATCGAGGAAATTGGATTTGGTAAGATTTACGTCAAAGTTCTATCAACCAAAAGAACAAGCCGGTTTTCGGTCTGCTTTTGGAACTAATGATCATTTACAAAGTATCAAAACTCTCATCAAAAAGACAGTTGAGTACAATAGACCATTGGAGCTCTTGTTCATAGACTTTTATGAGGCTTTTGATACGGTCGAGTTAAAGGCTCTGGTTCAAGCATTGGAGGAGTGTCGGGTAGATTATAGGTACTCAAAACTGATCTATAACATATACAATAACGCAACTATGTCGATTAAATTACACGAAAGCAGCCAACCTATCGAAGTGGGAAGAGGGGTCAGACAGGGAGACCCTATGTCCCCAAAACTCTTCATAACCGTATTAGAACATGCATTTAAAAAGCTCGACTAGGACTCAAGAGGTATCACCATAGATGGACAGAATCTTAATCACCTCAGATTCGCTGACGACATAGTCCTTGTAGCTGACAATCTCGGGGAAATAAAACAAATGCTCCACGAACTTAACCACGCATGCAACGAGATTGGTTTGAAAATTAATTTCTCTAAAACCAAAATAATGACTAATTTGATTTTGAGTGAACGTATCAAAATCGAAAACACCCAAATTGAAGAGGTCGATAAATATGTATACTTAGGTCACGAGATGCGCATTTCAAGGGACAATCAAACCTGCGAGCTGCATAGGAGGATCAACCTTGAATGGGCTGCCTATGGAAAACTCAGGTATATTTTCAGAAGCGACATTCCTATCTGCTTAAAACGAAAAGTGTTCGACCAGTGTATTCTGCCGGTCCTTACCCACGGAGCGAAAACATTCACCTTAACATCCACATCCGCGAAAAAACTAAGGGTCGTACAACGAAAAATGGAAAGTTCGATGCTTGGAGTGAGCCTGAGAGATCACATTAGAAACGAGGAATTACGGCGAAGAACAGGAGTGACGGACGTCATCAAGCAAATAACTACACTAAAATGGAATTGGGCAGGCCACAAAGCCCGGATGTGCGACGACCGATAGACGAGGAGATTACTGGAGTGGAGGCCACGCAGCGATAAGAGAAACCAAGGAAGACCGCCTACCAGATGGACCAACGACATAAAAAGAATAACAACCAACTGGATTCAGACAGGACAAGATAGAAAAAGGTGGAATGCCATGAGGGAGGCCTAGGTCCAGCAGTGGACGTCTCAGGCTGGTTGATGATGATGATGATGACGTCAAAGTTGTCCTAAATCAGGACAGTGCACTTAAACAACTTGAAAATGAAAATGTATTTAAGGCATTTAACTTGCCAAACATATTAGTCAATCCAGTATCATACGCTTGAAGTAAAAAAATAAAAACGAATCATTAAAATCTTAAACTTCCCTTCAAGTTTTACTTTTTTTCTTGTCGGAAAAACCTAATTTTAATTTCATTACTAATCATTTTAAGTTTATTCATTAGCGAAAATTTATTTTGAACTTTTTACAAAAATAATGTCATGCCCCCAAGAGATACCGGGTGATTTTTTTTTCTGGTGTAGAGTTGCAACTGTCCTAAATATTCTATTCGAAATCTCTCACGCAGATAAATTTTTAAACATTGTCGATAACGGTTTCTTTTGTTTAAATCTGATCCACTAACTAAATCTAAATCTACTATACCAATTTCATCAATCTCTTGAAAAAACCTGATGGGTGTGAGTGGAATTAAATCTTTACAACTTTCTAAAACATAGGTAAACGGCCTCTTGTTTATAACAGACTCACAATCACATAATATAGTACCTAGTTATCTCTTCGTAATTAACAAACGCTTGATCTAAAATTATTTTTAAAAGATTCTTTAAAACTCCTATAAGTCTCTTTCACCAACCACCCCACCTAGGTGCAGCCGGCGAATTAAATCTCTACTCAATTTTTTTTTACTGAAGGATATGGAGTTATAATTGTCCAATCCAGGTTTTTTAAAGCATTGTCAGCTCCAATAAAATTTGTTCCTCGATCACTATAAATAATCGTAGGACGACCTCTTCGCCCAATAAAACGACGTAGTCCTTGTAAGAAGTTATCCGTTGACAAAGATAAAACTAGTTCAATGTAAACAACCCGATAAACTGCACATGTAAATTAGCACACATACGCTTTTTCAGTTCTGTCTTTTATCAGACTTCTTAAAAATAATGGTCCTGCTAAATCAACACCCGTTACTTCAAACACTTTAGTCTTCCTAACTCTAGGCTCTGATAAAGGAGTTGGAACAGTTTCAACATGTTTAACTTTCTCTTTTTTACATTGTAAACACGTATTTAAAACGGATCTTAATGTATGTCGATCTCCTAGAATCCAGAAATGTTCTCTTACTAACGATAACATCATTTGAACTCTGGCATGGCAATTGTCCAAATGCAAATTAATTATTAAACTAAATACTACAGGATGTTTGTGGTTTGACATAGCTATCGGTTGAAAAAAATCGTATACATCAATTCTAATAATAATTTTTATTTTTAATCTAATCAATCCATTTTTGTTCTGCGTTGATTGCAAATTCTTTAACTTCTTATCCTCAATTCCTTCAAACACGTCACTTTGTACTAAAGTAAAAACTTTCAATTCAGCCAAATAAAATTTTTTAGCAGTTAACTTTTTAAATAATCGTTGTTTTTTTCTTAATTTGATGTTGTTTATAAAACGATTAATCCATCCTATTGTACGCACAATTTTTTTGTATTGATTAAATCGTTTATAATACCAATCTATCGATATGTCACAACTTATTAATAAATTAGTAATATTCTTTTTTCTTTCACAGCTAATTTTTTTTGTCAAACGTGACAATACTAGTAAGCCAAAAATTTAAAGGTTTCTTAATCCATTCTGGTCCATCCCACCATTTAGAAGAAAAATATTTTCTTGAGTTACAACCGCGAGATAATAAATCTGCATGATTTAAATAACTTTCTTTATGACGCCATTTAAGTTATTCAGTTAATTGTCTAATTTCTTGTACTCTATTTAAGACAAAATTATCTCATTGTTCTTTTCTTTGTATCTATGCGATCACTGTAGTTGCATCTAACCAAAAAATAGTTTTTACATCTTTCTAACCGTAGTCTTCAATAACGGTAAAATATAGTCTAGCAGCAATTGTAGCACCTAACAACTCTAACCTAGGAATAGTATGCTTTTTAGAAGTTTTACTAACAGGAGCAACTCTCTATTTTGCAGCAAGAAAATTCACTCTAATTTTCTCTTTTGTTTCTATCCAAAGAAAAGCTGCTGCTCCATACAATTTTTCGCAAGCATCTGAAAAAACATGTAAACTTCGTTGAGATTTTTGTTCATCGAAACATGTTATCTATCTGGGTATTATAATTTCTTTAACAATATTTACCTCTTGTAACCAACAAATAAATTTTAAATTTAGTTTTATTATCTACTTGTTCATTCCAACCCAAGTTTTTTTCATACTTATGTTGCATTTGATCTACTAGATGAAGTTTAATACAAGCTTCTAATAAATACGCAACACCAAATACAACTCTACAGTGACGATAAGTATGTAGTTGTCGTTTAGATGTAATCCACAAAAATCGTAAATAATTTTTATCCTTAGAAACTAAGCTTATCTGTAAGAACGCACGTCGTATATCTTCGGAAACTCCAATTTTCTTTAATCTAAACTTGGCTAAAACTGAAGGAATTTTTTCTAACAAATTAGGGCCTACCTCCAAACATTGATTTAAACTAGGACTATTCTTTTCATTTGAAGAAACGTCAAAAACTGGACTTACCTGCGTAGTACTATCAAGTTTAATAACCTGACGATGTGGAAGATAATGAGAGAGCATATTCATTTCCATAATAGGAACACTCGATGATTTTTCAGAAAGCCATTCTTAAAGTAAGGAGTATTAAGTTTCGTAATAACTTTGTCTTTTTAATTTACTAATAAGAGTATGCAGCCTCTTTAATGATGGTTCGTAATTATTGTAAAGAGCACCGTGATTTTCTCTCCAAGGGAGATATACCTGAAAACGTCTACTTTCTGTAACATTGACTGTATCTAAAAATAATTGTTGAGTAAATTTTATTTATTTCTCTTTTGGTAGATTTTTCTATAGGATCTATTATGCTTAAAGTATCAAGAGTCCATAAATCGTTGATCTTGACGTATTTTATTAACATACTTGTTACCAACATATTTGTTTCAGTATTGTACTCAACATCCATTGGTAATTTACCGATAAGAGTCTATCCCAATTTAGTACTTAAAGCTACTAAACCACAATTTAATTGCTTTTGTTTCGTTAAAAACAATTTGCAGGCAATATCAGCTCCAATTAATACATCAATGGGTCCAGAGATGTTAACATCACTAAGAAAGATGTTCTCCATAGCAAGTTCATTTAACCAAGAACCATACATTACCGGGTCAATGGTATTACAAATAACTTATTGTTCTAATACTTTAAAGTCACATTTATAATCATCTTTTAAGTCAGATAAGTAGATAGTATGAAGTGGATGCTCTGTAGCAACGGTAGTAAACGCACCAAAAAGTGAATGTTGCATTTTTTTAATTCCTTCTGATACGTAACCCATCTCCTGCACGATTTTTCTAGTTACGTATGACCTTTGTGACGCTGTGTCTATTAATGCTCGCACTTCTTTTTGATGATGTCCGTTATACACTTTAACACGAATTATTTGCAGTAACACTTTACAAAAGGATGAAATGTTCGCTAAAACTTCAGAACACTTTGTTGTATCTATTATATAAGTACTCTCTTTATGACTTGTAGTTTTAAATGGTATATTTTCACAAACGATAGGAAAGAGTGGTTTCTTACAAATCACACACCGAGGTCAATTTTTGCAAAACTTTGCAGAATGTCCTAATCTCAAACAACAAAAACAAGCGTATTTGTTTTCTACAATCTTTCTTCTCTCTACAAGTGGCATTTTAGAAGTTTTTGCACAATTTTCCAATTTATGAGAACCGTCACAGAATATACAGCCTTTTTTATGATCTCTTGTAGAAGTAAACAAACCAATTGCAGTAGGAATAGCTTGTTAAGTACTTGTAGTATTGATTTCTTGTTTATTCTTTTCGGTAGTAACGGATTCACCAAAACCTTTCATTGCCATACTTATTTTTTGTTTTTCTTCCTTTAGAAAGTTTTGCAGTTTCTTTGATAAATTTTTATAAGACTTGTCATTACTGTTTGATTTATCCGATCTTTCCCATGGTTGTAACGTATCCACTGACGAGGTATATCTAACAAGTGGAAACAGCACTGGTGCACTTTGATCTATGGTCACGCCTAAGGTGCTAAGGTTTCTAAGGTGAGACTGTATCTTGTCATATAATTGATTTAACGGTATCTTAACTTTAGAAGAAGTGTTCAGAACAATTAACTTAATAAGTTCTCTTATGTAAAATTCAGTCAATAAGTTACTTCTTCAAAAACGTTGCTTAAGAGCTTCAATAGCTTCAGCGTACATTTCAGACGTCGTCGGATAACTATCAACTAACTCCTTAGCTGGTGATCTTGTCGTCAGTGACATTAATAAATAATTAAATTTGTCACAACCGTCAATTCTGTCGTCCAAATAATTTTTTTAAAATTAGTCTAAAAAAGGAAGCCATTGTTCAATCTCTCCTCCAAATTTCTTAACTTGATCTTTGGTAAATTAAAATTAGTTTGACATTTTAATGAAATTTTCTGAAGTAGTGTTTAAAGTACCATATTTAGAAATTACTTGTTTAGCTTCAGATTTTAACTTAAAGTATTGCAAACTACATTCATTGGCTTTACTTAACTCATCGTCTATCATTTGTTCTGTGAAACTGTCTTCTTTTAATAAAGCTTTATATATAATAGAGTTTAATGATGTTAGATCTCGATAACGTTTGTTCAAAATTTCTAACACGTTATGTATTTCAACTAAATCATATTGATCGTCCTTTGCAGACAACAATTTTTTCATAAATGCTCTACGTAACGCAGAACGCAATCTTTTATCAGCATCCATAGTTATTTGACTTTAAATAAAGTAAGGGGGGGAAAGTGTATGGACATAAGTTCAGCTTTTGATAATGTGGACAGGGAAATAATGTGGGAAACTATGATAAAAGTAAGATAAGTGGGGACTTGGTGGATGCTATAAGGGAGATATATGTGGATACGCGGTGCAAGGTATAGATGAAAGGGGGTTGAGAAATAAATTTTGAACTAAGAATGGTTTAAGACAAGGATGTCCCTTGAGTCCAAGTTTGTTTGCTCTGTTTATTGGAGATTTAGAAGAGGAGTTGAAGAGGGATCAAAGAGGTGGGATAGTGTTGGGCGGGAAAAAAATATGGGTCTTGGCATACGCGGATGATGTGGTGGTAATAGCAAAGGATGAAAAAGAAATAAAGGAAATGATGAAGGTGTTACGTTTATATTTAGAAAAAAGATGTTAAATTTAAATACAAAAAAACAAAAATAATGGTTTTCCAAAAAGATGAGGAAGAAGAAAAAGAGAAAAATGGTGGTGGAGGGATGAGGAGATCAAAAATGTAGACGAGTTAAAATATTTGGGCTACAAAATAAGGTATGACAATAGGGACGAGGGGCAAGTGAAAGATTTTGCGCATATGATACTAGGGCAGACGTGGGGGTTGGGAGAAAGGGTATTTAGAGGGACATGGAAAAGAGGAAGTGGCTTTTGAGAAACTGGTGAAAAGTGTAATGAGGTATGGAGTAGAAGTGTGGGGATGAAGGAGCGGGAGATACTGGAAAAGGTGCAGGAAACATATTGGAAATGTGTGTGGGGCTAGATAAAGAGACACCGGGATACATTGTAGAGGAGAAAACAAAAATGGAAAAAATAAGAATACAAACGGGGAAGAGAGCGATGAAATATGAAGAACGGATAGAAAGAAGAAAAGAAAATGAAATTTTATACTAGTCATAGAAGCAGGTGAGAGACATGAAAATAAAATATGAACAGAAAGAGAGGAAAGGTTACTATGAGAGAGTAGGGTACGCAAGGGAAGAGGTAGAACAAAATAGAAGAAGTGAGAGGTGGATTGAAAGGACATAATAATGAAAGAAATTTGGATCATATGAGAGAAGAATGTCAGGAGCTAAAGCAAGAATTAAGACAAAGGTATTGGGCTATCAGAGATATTGGGGAGCAAGGAGAGGAAACAGAGTGGATGAGAGAAGTTTTAAAAAGAAAAAAAAATCTGGGGAGAGAAAGAGTAAGGAATGAAGGGGAGTAGTAAAGAGGAGGAAAGAAAGGTTTTGGTTTTCTCCTTTTGATATAGAGGTAATTTGGTTTTTGTTTACATTTTATATAAATTTTATTTGATATGTATGTAGTGGAAGTAGAGGCAGATTGAAATGTAAAGAACCTGTCACGTGAATCAATCTGCGCGAACGTTTTATTTGACCTTCAATTCAGTAGCGCCGTAAAAAATTGTTTAAACGTAAAGTAGGGTTGGATCGAGGAAGTGTTAAAACAAAATCAAATTTTGAAACACTTCTTCAACGCAAATCATAAAAATATACCTTACTATAAATGTATTTATTAAACTAGGGTATAATTTGAATAACACCACAAACGAAATTACGAAATACACTTCGTTGTTGCCCTTAATGTGAACAGTAGACTCGTCCGTTTCATTTTCGTTCACGGCGCAGGCCACGTGACAGGTTCTTTACATTTCAATCTGCCTCTAACAGAATCATTTGTTTAAATTTTTTTTTTGAAAAACAAATAAAGGTTGATTGATTGATTGATTAAAATAAACTTTACTATCCACACAATGTTCAATGTCCTGTCACTGTCGCCATATGTTGGAAAAACTTAATTTCAATTTTATTACTATTTTAAGTTTATTCACTAGTGAAAATTTATTTCGAACTTTTTACAAAAATAATTTTTATCTGTTTTTTTACTAATTAATAGTATAGTAACTTGATAGAATTTACAACAGCCCTCTCAACATAACGGGTATCAATCTTTATAAATAATTCTCAAATTTCCCTAACCTCGAGAACTGTCACTCTGTTAGTTAGCTTAGGTGTTTTGTAGTACTACTACTAAGATTTGTACACGTTTTCAGAGAATATGTAAAACCGTAACAAATGTCATCGATATTTAGGTGTTTTGAGCAATTGCCTTGAATTCCTAGTAGCATGCAGTTTATTTTAAGTACTGTAAGACATGAATTGAAGCCTCCCCGACCACGGAGTCATCGTTTAAACAAATGTCCTTCCCGGAATTGGACGTTGTTGTTACTACGTTACCATTTCGTCACCGCACTATCCCGAAACATGTTTTGATTTCAACACTGTTAAATAAATTAACATTCATACTTCAAAATAATTCACTGTGTACTTTTGTATTACCAACCTCAAAATTAAGAAAATGCCGATATAAATTTCACGTTTAAGTTTCAGATCATGTTTGCTTCTTATAAAACTGGTTTCGTAATATACTATTTTGTTTATATTTTTTTTATTCTGAGCTTTTAGTAATTCGCATTTTAATTTGTTAGACCTCCTGAACTACATACACACTTCTTATAACGTTGAAATATTCACTTAAATAAAGAAATTGTTTTGCGGAAAAACCAATCCCAAATCTATTGGTCACTTGGTGGTTTAGTTGTAAGTTTGTTTTACGACATTGATAAAGGTAGAAATTTTAATTATGAAAATAATTAAATTCTTTTCACGTCCAAAATATTAATGAAACGAGTAAGCTTGTGTTGAAACAAACTTTAGAACTTTTAAATACGTAAATATTAAAAGTTTTCTTAATGTCTCAATTATTCACTTTATTTTAGAACGTGCACCAAGCAGAAAATTTATTTATTTTACGCTTTTATTCAAAATAAACTGTTGTAATTAAGTTTTCTGAAATAAACTCCCTAAACGCAATCCATTTCTTCCCGTTTTCAACAAGTAACTTTCTCTGTATATCTATTATTGATAAGCTATGTGATTGACACAAGTCTGTCTATTTGAGTTCCATTTGTTAGACTCAAGGGGATATAAGCCATTACATTTTACTGTAAAAGCGAGGGTAATTTTCTACAACCCTCGCAGTTTACTTTTCGACCCCAAATCAAATTTAACTATCCAAATATACAAAAAAAATGTCATAATTTTCTTCATCAAACAATAATTTTTCTTAATATAACTACCTCTTTGTACTATTCCCTTGTTCACATTTTTACATCGTCGTGAGATGATTTTCATCTATCAAAAAAGTAGTTCACTTTCTCTTGAGAGAATATCGTTTATATAAGAAGGGGAGACTTTGTAATATAAATATCACATCGGCTGATACAATAACATTGTCACTGTGGAAAAATGTGTTGTGCGTCTCAAGGGTTTTTCAAGTGATTGAGTATTATCACTTTAGATATTGTGGGTTATTAAAAACACAAAGAGATTCAAAGATTTTGCCAATTTTGAAAAATCGCATGTAAAATAATTAAAACTGTTTATAAGTTAAATTGTACTTTTTAAAAGTATTGATTTTATCGGTGTCTAAAGAGATAATTACTTTGTTTTAATGCGAAAATACAAAAAAAAAACAAATTTCTGTTATTGAAAAGCAGTTACAACTTTTACGAGTACGTCAAAAATTGTATTTTAATACAGTAAACTAAAGCATTGATACTTTTTGTCACTGATTATTAAGTAAGTTATTGCAAGTATAAACGTCATTGTAACTATAACATTTGAAAAAGTACTAAATACCCAAGCAGTACAAAAATATTATTAATAAATAATTTAATCAAACATTAAAAAATGTAAAATTTTTATATATTAAAAAAAATCTTACGAAAATATTTGTTAAATATTATAGGTAAACATATACAAAATATTTGAAATAAATTTTACATAAGTATTTTAAGCAAATATTTATCAAATATTTTATAAAAAGTATTTAAGATAAATGATGATATCATATTTTAAATAAATATATTTAAAATATTTTAATTAAGTTTTCTAATAATATTTACTGAACATTTGAAAATAATATTTATGCAATATTAATAAAATAATACAATTATTTACAAAAACAATCTTGTAAGTAAAATGTATTTATTTTTTTATTATAAGACCACAAAACACTATCTAAATATTGAAATAAATAAAACTGAGTCGAGTTCTCGTCAAAGCTGATGTATTTTTATCATACTCAAAACTGTATTTTATTTTATTTTTTATTATATTTTATTTTATTTTAATACATCTGTCGTACAAAAAAAAATCCTAATAATAGGACAGGCACAAGTTACACTATCAATTATATGCGTACAAAAGTATTTATAAAAAATAATATTGTGATTTCCAATATAAATAAATCCTAACTTAGTACAAAATTAAAACCAAAACTTAAAAATTTAATAAAATAAAAATACATATCATTAACATAGAAAAATAAAAGATGTTAGATGTTAAAATTTAAGCATATTCTGTATATTTACATTGTTCTCGCATGTTTTTAATAAAATAGTTTTGAATATCTTGTATTCACTGTTAAACAATGAAAATTAATACATTGCAAAGTAATTGGATCATCTATTTGACTATAAATTGTAAACTACCGGGTTTCTGTCAGGTGCCTGCTTGGTCACGCTATGTAAACTACCGGGTGGCTCAGCGGAGGTATAGGTGACAAGAGCGGTATCTCTTGTGGGGATCAATGCTCTGCGTAAGAACGGGTTCTGGTTGCTGTAAAAAAGTTAACGCGCCAAACTTTCAAACAACATATATTGTGCACACTAAGAAAATTAGATGCCAATAATATACAACAATTATTTACAATAAACGGTTTGCGAATAAACAATTACTTCCTCAACGCAGAAATTAAACAGGAAAACAATACGCAATAAAAATCAACATAAAAACAACGATTCTTCATTAACGTAAAGGAAAATAAGCACTCTTCGGTCGGCAAGCGGTCAAAGGTAAACGGAAAACGGCTTCGGAAAGAACGGAAAATAATATGGAAAACTAAAAAACGGTTTCTAACAGGAACTTAATAATGGTTTCTAACCGGGTTGGGATTACAGCCACATCCAACGGCTGCAAATTTAAGCGGCAGTCGATCCACTTCCAATAATTTGATTATTAATGAATTTAATTGTACGCAGGTGTCAATTAAATTCCGGTGAGTTGGATTCCAATCTAACAGATATCTAGAGCTGATAATAAGACTTTTTTATTTACATGCACGGGTTATTAACCTAGAAAAGTTAATCGGGCAGTGTGCTTGAAAATACAATTCGGAGATAATGTTATCTATCCACGGCAATAGTTCAAGACAGATATGTAGCTATGTCTCGAGGACGGCGCGTCCGAGACTTTATTTGGTGAAAGCACTAGAAACGTTTCCAGCTTTATCTAACGCTCAACTGTATTTGTCGTGAAATATCTTTTAGCAATTAACATTTCGGAAAACAAGGTCACGGGGGAACGATTGTATATTTGTTGCACACAGGGCAATTTACGGGTTCAAAGCTATCACAAACTGGGGGTAGGATAGAATCAAACGTGGTGCATTGAAGCATTTACCGACTCGTCGGACTCGTGTCCAGAGACGGTTAGCTTGGCTAGAATTCGTATTCTGCACGTAACACCAGGTAAGGGGATGTTGTTAATACGGATACTCAAAACGGATAAATTATAGGTATGCGGAAACAGATTTTTAAACCCTTACAAAATAAGTTTTTGTAAAAATTGTTCGGAGTTAGATCTTCACGTCTTTGCCCTGCTCCTGCACTTTTACTTGTACTCATTTAATTTATTTTACACATGTTAGGAATCTTATACATACTAAGTGATGGTAAAATACACAATGTTTTCAGTATTAGACATTTTTGAAATTTATTTCTATGGGAGGTGCGGGAGTAACTGTAGTTAAGAAAATTAAAGAGTCATTTTTTTTTAAATGCAAGTGATTTTGTTTATATTTTATTTGATACAGAATTTAATTACCTATTCACTTTTTTTCGACTTTCTTTCCTTTCGTGTTATCTGCTTTTGTTCTACTTTTTTGGAGATAATGTAGTAAATTAATAATGTGCTTTGCAATTTGTTTTGATGCCTGTCGTATGATACTTTCAATCAGTTAGCTAAAACAGATTACAAAGCACACTATTAATTTACTACATCATCTCCAAGAAAAGTAGAAAAAAAGAAGATAACACAAAAATTATTCAGTTTAGGTATAGGAACTTGACATATCAGCAGATGGGTAAGTAAATAATGCATCAAATGAGAATATAGAAAAAAACATAGTTGCAATTTAAAAAAAATTTATCCTTAGACAATTTTTATTTTTTTAACTACCGATACTCCCAGACGTCCCCTAGAAATAAACTTCAAAAATGTCTAATACTGAAAACATAGTCAATACCATGTCTAACCATTCTACAAGTTTTGCTTATCTGCCTTTTATGTTTGATGAAACATTAATTTTTCAGTAGATTCAAATTTTTATTGCTAACGCCTGAAATTATTTTGTTTTCTTGATAATGGTAAGAGATTGGTACGCTAAACCTGGTGGTAGAAGACGTAAAATTTTACGCAAAAAACGAAAATAAAATAAAAATTGGGGCATTGTATTTAAAATAACAAACTTGGTATCCACTGAAAATATTTGCAGTGAGTAGTCGATGTCTATTTGTTTAAAGTTACAAGTTTTCACCTGAATCGGTTTGTTTGTTGTCATTATTCGTCTAACATGCAATCGTCGAGACACACCTCGTATGGTTAATGTTTACCAAATATTTTTTATATTTTTACAGAATCTTAGATAAATATATGGTTAATACTTCTTCAACATATTTGCAGTGAAATAATTATTTTTAAATAATCATACATAAAAATTTATTTTATAATTAGTGCAAGAATTATAAATATTGATGTACCAAATATTTTTTAAATATTAATCTGCACGTAGATTTTTAACAAACAAATATTAGAATTATATTCAGGTAATGTTACTTAAATATTTGTAATTGCTTGGGTAGTTAGACTGCCCTCCTAAGCCAAAATGACGTAACTTAACCAAAAAACAGATAAGAGATAGTTTCCTGGGTAAGAGTGAAATTATCAAAGAGCAATGTCTGACTCCAGAGCAGTAGTTTCTCCCTTCGAAGAAAGTTAGAAGAAACAGAAAATATGATACGAATAATAATAACTTCGGATATAAAACACAAAACCAACAGTTTTTGTTATAGATAGCTTTTTCTAGAAAAAACCGCAAAAATGAACATAGGTATCACCAAAAAAAACAACAAATAAGGAGAATGACTATGTTTGTACAAAAAAAGTATTATTTAACAAATCAAGGTCATCAATTCTAACTCAATTTAAAGCGATCACAAAATACTGCTTTCGAAAATACAAATAAAGAACAAAATTGACAGTAAAAAATACAGGCAATATTTTAAAAAACTACTAAAAGAAAACAAACAACAATATGAAAATTAGTTAAAATTGCCAATACTAAAAACTACATGAACTAAACCTAGATTTATTTATTTATTTTATTTATTTGTATGGTACATTATACAAATATTGTATTGTGATGTAAGTGTTATGTATGGTGCCCCAGAAGATCAGTATGAACCTGTATAGTGTGGTGACGAAACCGTGTGCAATAGTGGATTGGTTTGCCTTGGCAAAGCATTTACTTCAAGGTTTAGGAAAATCACTAAAACCTAAACATGCCAACCCTTACCAACCTTAGTATTTACATGTAATAATATTAATTAAGTGTGTAAACATTATAGAAGGTAAATAAGAACATAAAATATAACAGCGCAGCCATTCGATGACGACATATAATGGACCGGTTCAAGCACCAGTCACGACAATGACGCCATTGTATTCCTAAACTCCCACAGAATAAAGCAAAAGTTCTGAAACATTTTTTTTTATATTTCACGATGTAATACGTTTATGGAACCACGTACCTAATTTAAAACGGACACAATTTATACATTCCTTGTACATTTTAAATTTAATGACTCAAAACTGTTACTAATAATAAAATGTACAAATCATTAATGACTTTCATTATTTATTTATTAAACTGTCAGTTTAATGACATTTTTATATTGCAAAGTAGACGTCACAAAGAAAATAACTCATTAATCTGGCTTGTTATTTTGTCTTAAGGTAATTACATAATTAAGGGAAATTAGTATCATCAACGTCACAGTATAAGTAAATATAAATAACTTCTACAACATTTTTTCTTATTTCAAGATACATTATTTACTGATTAAGGACAATTTAGAAAAGACACAATTACAAACATTCCTTCTACATTTTATTTTAATGGCTTACAATGGAGTACTTCATGTCCATATGATGCAACGACATATTTTTTTTCTTTTTTGTTTTGCATTGCCAAATTTAACAAATCAGCTTTTAGTAAGCTTTCTTCAAAATTGATTTCATTGTTCTTCAACCATTGGGCAATTTCTTCCTTTTTCCAGGTCGAAGAAGGATTTTTGTAAAGCGTTCTGCTGTAATTGCTTTAAAACTTTGTCCTCCAACCACTTTTCGAAGAGCTCCGCATTCATGGCATCATGATAATCCAGTGATTTGTTGGAGGACCCAAAACATAAACTTGCATCCGAGATGAACCCATCTTCCGTGCCCGCGTGGACTATCACGTACCTCTTGCCGAAAGGTGTTTTGGTGGGTTGCATTAAACTCTTGCTGCTACAATCTTGCCAAGATGTTCGATCTGTGCCTTTGCTCATTACCCAAATTTCGTCTAAGTAAACGCATGGTTTACGATTCAAAGAATTAAAATTTTTAAGAAATTCTCGTAAAAACCTATTTCTTTGGGTAACGACGTGGGTCTGTTCACACAGCATTTTTCTGTTTGCACATTTTTTTATATTTAAAACCCAACTCTGTCACTACTTTCCAAAAGCTCGTTATATTTAGGTACACAACTCTCTTTCTATAATTTCACCCTGTAACTTTTTTAATGTTACGTGCTTTTTTCGAGCATACATGCCGTAAATAATTTGTTTAACACCACGTTTGACATAGTTTGGCAGGTTTTGAGCTTCATTCTTTTTCTTCTTTTAAGTTCCAAATCCTCTCCTGTACTTCGCAAAGCGACCACATTGGAAACAGTTTATTGGCTGACTCTCACCGCAGCCGCCGTTCTCTTTTGAACAGATTTCACACTTAACAACACTGCATTGTTCTCCTTCTCTTCACAAAAGTAATCGTACACGTTAAGTAGCACTAGCCAACCCTCTCTGTGCAGATGTTTTGCGTAACTCATATTATAAAACACACTACGAATGCAATTGCAATTCTGTATAATGGTGCCCATGCGAAATTTGAATTTTTATATATAAATATATAATATTAATTTCTCTTAATTACGTAATTACCTTAAGACAAAATAACAAGCCAGATTAATGAGTTATTTTCTTTGTGACGTCCACTTTGCAATATAAAAATGTCATTAAACTGAGCAGTTGAATAAACAAATAATGAATGTCATTAATTATATGTTTTTATTATTTGTAAAAATTTTGAGTTTTTAAATTTAAAATGTACCAGGAATGTATGAATTATGTCCGTTTTAAATTAAGTACGTGATTCCATAAACGTATTACATTGTGAAATATAAAAAAAATGTTGTAGAACTTCTGCTTTATTCTGTGGGGGTTTAGGAATACAATAGCATTACAGGTAAACAGGGAGTGTAAAAGAAATTCTATCATAATGCTGTAGTCATAAATATTATTTTCGCTTGAAACGTTTTGTATATGACAATTCTTTTATTTGCAAGTAGCTACAGCAATTTGAAGGAGTTCCCTATCCATAGCAGCTCTCTTTGATTTGGTCTTTTTTAATACACGTTTTAGCTCTTCTACAGTAAAAGGTCTGGATATACCTTCTGAGGTAGGTGTAGATTTTCTTTTTTTTTGTAGACACTTTTTCATCTTTGTTATACTTGATTTGTACACTTTTACTGAGTTTGAAACATTAACCAACCGAGAAGCAATAAAATTTGGAGAAATATTTGTATTTGTTTTAGAAGATTGATTTGTAGAACCTAATTTATTTAAAAGTGCCCAGATTTTACGACTTAATTATCAGAAATCGGTGGTATCTATCTAAGAATAGAGTCGAGAGATGTTCTATAGTGTATCCAATTAGCTTTTTGAAAATTCCATCTTAGTTTTTCTAAAAATTCTACAAAGGGAGTTTGAAGTCCAATTTGTATTAGCGAAGGCCTACGTTGAAATAAAACTTTAGTAATTAACAAAATTCGTGTACCTACTATTCTAAATTTTATAAAAACTTAACTTTTATCATTATTCACTTATAACAAATGTAATATCTAGACATTATTTACTAAAAAATAAAATTTTTACCTTATATATAAATAGATACTACAAGTATCTTCAATTTAGAAAAATACATTCTCAATCGAACGTAGATATAAAAGCGGAGATTATTACTCTTGTGCCATTATAAAACAGCTAAAAGAAATATTGGAAAATATTTTTTTGTTATTGTATTAAAAAAAAACATATTTGAAATTATTTAAGTCTAATGATGCTTAAAAAATTAGTTAGAACAAGAATTAAAAATTTAGTGTAGTAAATAGAAATATATTTTTGAAAAAAATTGTAGAAGGATACCACCTACGCCATGTAATTCCTTTTAAAATTCGTAAATCGTCATTTTTTGAAATGTAGGATTAATCTTTTAGGAAATAGGAGGTACTTAGTGTGTGCAATACCCTGCAATTGTCGGGCAATTAGTTTATGCTCAATTGCGACTTAAATTTTTAAAGCAATGTATTCAATCGCGGCTGAATGCTTGTGTGGTAGTCCGATTGTCAAAAATTAAAAAAAATTGTAATGCTGAGATAGAAAGGAACAAAACGTATATTTTCATTTTTTGATAAAGTGATATTTATCAAGCAAAAATTGATGCAACGATGACTGAAAATGACCGAATGCAGTAAAACGGAGAAGTAATAAAAGTACCTGTCCGCAGCGCGCTTATATAAATTTTAATTCCTTCAAATCTACTACTCAGCCGTTTTCTTACATTCGGTCATTTTCAGTCATCTTTGCATGTATTTTTTACGTGTTAAATATCATTTTACCAAAAAATGAGAATATGCGTTTTGTTCTTTTGTATTTTAGCTTCACATTTTTTTTATTTTGATGTACGAATTTAAAAAAAAAATCAAATATTTTACTTTTTTTGATTTTGTTCAAAAAGTTGTTACCTGATCGAGTCAAATTAGTGCTCATTTTATTTGTATTTTTATCTTCTACAACTTTTATTTCTACACCATTAACAATGGTTTGTTACATTTCTATCAGAAAAAAAATTGAGAAAAAAACACGATTTTTTGCATATAAATGTTAATTAACTGTATAATGACAATTCATTTTCCGTATAAAACATTAAGGTACTTTATACTATTTTGAATTTCATTTGATTCACTTTTTTTCTTTTTCTATAATGTTTACACATTTGGTTAATATTATTACATATAAATACTAGGGTGGGTAAGGTTTGGCATGTTTAGGTTTCAGTGGTTTTCCTAAACCTTGAAACAAATGCTATGCCAAGACAAACACATCCACAATAGCATACGGTTTCGTCACCACACTGTACAGGTTTATAATGATTTTCTGGGGCACCATACATAACACTTACATCACAATACAATATTTAAAATGTACCATACGATTAAATAAATAATTGCATTGACTAATGCAAAATTTCCATGCAAACACTTTTTCAAAATAGTCTGCATTGTCACTAGCGTCGCATTAAAAAAATACTCCAAGTCGAAGAGATACGTTATAAAGAAACTATTGTGTAACATAACGTATAAGATGAGATGGAACGTATCAAGAATGTTATATAAACGTAAGTAACAAACGTATTACAGTGGGGATTAAAATAATGTTCAAATATGTGACAGTTGTATTACGTATTTGACGTGAAAATATGTCATAAAAATGTAGTCAACAAACGTAGATATTATTGCGTATATGTGATGTTTGTAAACGTAAAAAGTACGTAACGTGTTTGCTGCGTAGTTATATGAGTTCTCTATTGCATGACTGATTCTAAAATGTTGTCTGAATTAAACAACCGTTTCTGCAAAACTTTACATGGCTCTGATGAGTAAAAACTTATAGAAGATGTGCCGCGACATAAAGCGTTATGTTCAAAAAATAAGGTAAACGTCTAAAAAAGTATAGAAAGTGGGCTGCAAATTTCAAATTTTTAGTAAAAAAAACTAAAAAAAAACGCAATAAATATACCTAGCTGTGTTAATAAAACATAACTCTTAAATCGGGGCTAAACGACTATTTGGGTTCTTTATTTCATCAACAATGTTGGCTCATCCGCTTTCTAGAAATCGGTAGTCGATGATAATTCAAGTTATATTAAATTGCTATGAGTGTCTTAAAACATTGGCGTGTTATATAGCCCGGGCCATAACACGCCAATGTTTCTATGTTTTTCGGAGTGGTTGGGATCTTTGATCTGAAAAGTCGTGAATTCTAGGCCTTACACTCACTGAGCAACATTCTCCTTAAAATGTTCTTTCTTGGTTTCAAGTTTAAGATGGGCAAATTCTTAGGAACAACTTGAAGAGGCTATAGTAGCTGTCAGAAGTGGAGAATCTCAGCAAAATATTTGTACTAGGTTTTAAGTACCTAAGTGGACTTTACGTCGATATTTAATTCAGGGCTTATCAATAAAGAAATTAGGTTGTCTAAGTATATTAAACCATCAACAGGATAGAGACTTTGTGCAGCGGATTAAGCGATATTGTGAGATTGGACTGCCGCTCACTCCCAAACTTGTCCGACATCAAAGTTTTGATATTGTGATATAAACCACATTCCCAATGATTTTAACCTTGAAAAACAGCTTGTTGGAAACGACTGGCTGTTTTTGTTCCTGAAAAGACACGCTGATTTATCTGTACAAAAGACGCAACTTATGTACCCTGCACACGCTCAAAAACTCAAGAAGGCAATTATATTTGATTATTTCACAAAGATTTCCAAAGTTATGACATGATTTAACATTACAGAGAAACCTCAAAATATTCTTAATATGGACGAGAAAGACTGCCACCTTACCATACATCATCAACAACGTGTAATGTCTGAAAAGAGAGTAAAACGAGTTCATATGGTTGCGCCGGAGCATGCGGAGAATGTAACGGTTGTGGCTTGTTGCAATGCTTTAGGCAACTCTATTTCACCTGCAATATTGTTTCGAGGAAAACGTCTAAAGCCAGAATTTCGCGACAATTTATTTCATGGCTCTATTGTAAAAATGGCTCCTAAAGAATCTATGACGACACAACTCTTCAGTGACTTTCTAAGATATTTTGCTCAGTGTAAACCGAGAGGACCTACATTTCTGGTGTTTGTTGGAGCTTTTAGCCACCTTGATTTTACCATTGCTGAAGCAGTTGACCCTCTTGGTATCACCTTATTCTGTTTGCCATCAAACACAACCTCTTGATAAAGCTGTATTTCGCTCTTTTGAAGTAAATTGGGACCAGAAACTTTAAGGATATTGGGATACTTACCCTCAACAAAGCCTAAATAAGGCAAGATTCAATATATCTTGTGTTTGGCCCAAGTGCATGACACCAGAAAATATTATTAGCGGATTTAGAAGTAGAGGATTGTTTTCCCTAAACGCTGATGCAATACCTGATGCAGCTTTTGCACCTTCATTACCATCAGAGCAAGCTGTACCTGATGAAATAATTGGAGAGCATAATGGAGACACCGAAAGGACAAACAAAAGTTTTCCAATAACAGATGATGATATTTTTTCAGTCGATGACGTTCCTTTGCAGCTAAACAAATCAATCAAGTTTCTCAACAATTTTCTCCAGTTACTTCAAAGTCAGATGATGAGATTTCTTCAGACGATAATGTTCCTTTAGTAACTAGAAAAATTAATGCAGTTTTTCAAGAAACTTCTCCAGTTACAATGAATAAGTCTTTTCCGTAACTGCTTCCGACTCCTACTGATGGAAATAATAAAGTAGTGAGAAGCAATAGTCGTAAAGCATTGAATTACAAAGCTCAGCAAATAACAAAAAATCTATTTTCTGAGAAACATGGCCAATCACCTAAGGGATCTTCTACTCCAACACTTCAACTTTCAAACAGCGAAGTGCTATAAGGTTGTGGAACAGAAGACCAACTTGACATGCAAATGTGCCTAAAATGTTCAACTCAGTTCCTTGAAGCCTCGAGCCTGATAACGATAAAGATTTTGAGTGTTGTTGACTTATTTGCATTTATGTATTGTTTTAATTTTTGTGTTATAAAAATAAATTAAACCACAAGAATCTCTCCAAGTTTAAATATTTTTTCCTGTGGCCTTATAATTCGACCATATTGGTAATATGGCCTAAGTGCAGTGTTAAGAATTTTTACACATAAATCTCTTACGAATCATTTCTAACCAAACTAAATTACATAGATATGTTAGCCAGATACTCACCAATTATGATGAAAAAAAAAACATTCAGTTTCAATTAAAAACACAAATTACATCAAGGTGGGCCATATTTACTTCCACTACCTTATAGACAAACAAACAAGCATGCATGATCATTAATATTAATTAATATTAACTTAATATTTAATAAGAATACAAAAATAAAAAATTAGTAAGTTATTGATACGGTTTACATCAAAGTATCTTTTATTTGATATTTCCAAGGACATTAAAAGCGGCCCCTCTATTTTTTTATTAATTTTTATGGAAATGGATAATTTCCTTCCGTTTTAAAAAAACAGAATGTACTTAACAGAATATCGAGTATCAGTAAGCAGCAACGGAGCAGCACATTAACGTTTTAAATTAAGTTTCAAAAAATTTCCGGAATGAGTTATAATGTAAATTATGAATAAAGAGCATCAATTTTAAATTGAATTAAAAAACCAGTAGAATTTTATTCTTGTTTTTTTTCATTTTATTGTATAAAGTTTAACAACATCAATTCTCATTTATATTTAATGCATGTACACTTAATTTAAAGCGGGTTGTTTATGGTTTGCGGAGGGTTGCCGAGCATTGAAAATTAGCAAAATTACTTTTAATGATATCATTCCGACTTTTGTAATAAATGATTCAAGCTTTTATATATTTAGGTTAACGAATTATTTCTCTTCGTTGTTTTCTTTATTTAATCATTGAAAACAATTATAATTGAAATTCTAAAAGCCGAAATGGAATGTTAATTTAAATCTGTCTGTTGTTTCTTATATAAAGATACAATCTAACAAAAATTGCCAGTCAAAATGTTTCAATTATTTGTTCTGTAGAAAAATGGTTTTTTGTTGATTGCAATTAAGTTCGAGCTTTTGAACAGTATTGAATGCTTACTTCAAGTGCTCTTATTGTTGGCGATTTTATTTCGCGTTGATGCATTCTAGTTTGGTACGTTACTGTTGAAAATTTTAGTTTGAATATCCACACAATTGCATTTAATTGTATGTAATTGTTACTTTTTTCTTATTCCGAGAAAACGTAAAAACAAAAATTTAGTTTTCTTTATGAAATCGTGCAATTTAGTCGAGGTTTAAGATATAAAACCATTAATAACAAAACGATAGAATTAATATAAAACGATTGTAAATTATTGTTTTTAATTTAAAAAAGTTTTATTAAATTTTTCGTGTAACCCTTGTCCTTAGGCTAGGAAATAATATTTAAACCAAAACCTTTTGAAGATATTAAAATTCCATTACATAACCATTTACGTTGAGCGACTTTCAAGTTTTGTTCTAATTTTAGAAGTTAATCAAATTCCAAAATAAGTTTTTTATTATAGTTATAATTATCAATTACAATAATAGATAACAATAAATTAAATATTTAGGTTGATTATTGTTCACAATCTTAAGAAAAATATAGTAAAATAAACTTTTTGTAATGTAAACCCGGTATTCGTCATAATATACAAATTAGTAGTAGTTTTGTATAACTATGGAGCAACGTGAAAGATTAATTATTGTAGATTCATACCCGAGACAAAATATATACAATTAGAATAGTGGTTTAATTTCATATGGTTTATGTCGCTGAGACATTTTTTATTTGATCTTTAATAAATTGTAAAACATGCTATTTTTCCGATTCATTTGATTTTAAAAATGAAAATCAATAATTGTCATCATCATCCAGTTTAAAACTTTTACTTTCGCGCGGAATGTAAGAACGTATCTATATTCTACAAAAGAGATAAAAGGGAAATTTGGTCATAAGCAATAGAGATTGATCAATTTGGCGAACAAAAAAAAGTAATTAATTGTAAATAGTAAACATTATTTGTTATACAAAATAAAATAATAAAATTAGGAATTAGCATCATGACGTGAGTTAAGTCGGTAATGCAGATTTTCATTGTTTTTAACCCAGATATGCCTATAGGTTAAGTTGAAAATTAAAAATAATAATTTAATGAAGTTGCATTTTATTAATGATAACAAAATTATGGAAACTCAAAAAAATTGGATTTTTTCCAAAATAGGCAAAATTTCAGCCGTACTACATGTAGTACATTAGGCACATCGACACTTGTAATATAACATTTATTTTTGGTGTGAAACTGCACAAAACACTTAACATGCACCCCGATATTGCACTTTAAACATCTTGTAGTGGTTCTTTGGTGACAATGACCACATCGAGTTTGTTTTTCATGAGGAATGACCAGGTGGTCCAGATGGTCGTAACGTAGATCGTTGTCTCGGGAGCTACTTGCATGTCCTTTTGATAAGACGGTCTTTTTTATTCTGAATAAGTAATGCACAAGCAATTCTCCTTCTGAAATTCAACTGGTCCAAATCTCCTCCACTTCGGCGATGTAAATGCCAAGCATTCTGGATTGCCATATCAATGGAGTGCATCAGTAATGGAATATACCATTTTTCCCCGAATAGAAATTCGATACAAACTGATATTTTGATCAGATCGATCGACCCCTCCCATATTGGGATTGTACATGTGGATGAGATGAGGCTGCTCCACCTGGATATTCTTTTTCTCCTTCTGTGAATAACGTTTGACCATGTGGATTGGTGTAACTCCCGCGAAGTTCGAACAGAGACAAACAACACTATTATCGTGCCACTTTACTGCAATGAAACTCTGGTCACTGATTTTCGCGTAATCGTAACTCCCTCGACTATTTTTTTTTCATATCCTTTGAATTCACCAGCGAGACTCCCCTCAATCGATTTTCTCTTACCGTACCGATAGCGTAAAAATTCAGTGCTGTCAACTCTTCTATCAGGGGAATTGAAGTGAAGAAATTATCGAAGAAAAGATGAAACTTCTGGCCATTTTTTGCGCAGAGCTTGAGCGTACTCCAAGACTACTCCTGCACCAACTCCAAAATCTTTATAAGTTTCACTAATGTTTGTTGAAGCTCCCTGATATGGTTCAAACCAGTTCACATAACTCAACCTGGTAGTCCCAACCCACAACTTGTAGCCATATGGTATAGGTTTTCCATGAATATACTGCTTGCACCCATGACGTCCATAGTATGGGACCATAGCTTCATCGATTGAGTGCATTTCCTCTGGAGGCGAATGCTCCATGAATTTTTTATTCAACAGTGTGATAATCGGCCGCACATTTGTGAACTTGTCTCGTGGCTCCAGCTCCTGATTGTCACAAACATGAAGATTCGAGAACAAATAGTCAAATCTGTCTCTTGAAATAGCTTCCGAAACCATGTCATTGTGACCATCTCTGTCGCGTTCCCAGTAAATCCGTCGCCTTGGCACTTGCACATATCCACTAAGGATCAGAACTCGGTTGTTGTAATCGGAGCCAAATCTTCCGCAACCCAATCGTAATCCTTCTTTTCTTTCGCAGGGGGTTTTGTTTGTTTCTGTTTATTTATCGGCACGTTTGTTCGCAGTTGGGATAAGGGTAAATTGTCATCCGATGAAAAATCGCTGTCGTGGTCATCGGCTTCAAAGACAATTTATGCAGGAGCATTCAGTTAGTTTGCCGGTAGATTATCAATGGTGAGATCATCTTCACCTCCAGAATCTTCATCTGTTACTTCATCTGTTGCATTGTCAGGAGGAAATATCGTGATTTTGTCGACACTGCCAACATTTTCTTCATTGTCCTCTAACATTGCAAGAGCTTCATGAAGCGAGAACCCCTGTAATTGAATGATATTTGTAGACACATATTTTCCTAATGTACTATATTTAGTACACCTCTTTTTCACCCCCAAAAATTACCACAATTTCTCAAAATAACTTGAATATATGAATGCCTACTGTTAACATGATTATTTGTTGTTATGTTTTCCATTGAACGAAATTTTTATAGTTTTTTATTTATTTGCAATCAACTTACCTCTCGAAGCGGATGTTATGATCGTCCATTTCTATTTGTTGGCTAACTTTGAAGCGGAACAAGACACAAACGAGATTTGAAAAGTCAATTGAATGTTGATACTTGCGTTGTCTGGTATGTACTGAATGGATTCATGCATCTGAACAAGTTGCAGCCAGTCCGGCACTGCACAGGCTGAGACTTGTTTGAGCCGTACTACATATAGTACATTAGGCATACCTGGGTTAATGCAGCAATTAAGAATTAATAAAATTAGAACTTTTACACTATGAAAACGACTACATATTACTGTGAATTGCATAATTTTATTTTATAAAAAATGCAGAAATGGTAATTCAAGATTCTATACTGTTTAAATAATCTCAAGGTCAATTTGGGTTCGTTAATTAAAATACTCTAGTACATAAATACTAAATTTAATAGATTATAAAATGCGTTTTTACAAACAAATACTACTTTACATTTAAAGACGCCTTAAATTTAAAACCAATGCAACTTTTGTTTTCTGGGAAATACAATGTTACAGTTTGTTGATATTAAAGCATTAAATTAAATGGCAGTGTCAAAAACTGATCCGCAGCTCTACCAGTCAAACAGGGATAGTTGGTGTATTATATAGTAATTTAATCAAAGGCTTTTACACTGCGAAATAAATAATAAAAAGGGCGCCACCTAGTACATACTCTAGAGCAACTAGAAACTTTAGACCCAAAAGCAAACCGTTAAACTGTAGGGATAAAGTTGTTGTAAAACGACTAGACCAGTTATAGACCCCAAACACATATAAACTACAGAACTATTGGTTGTAGGAAGCTACACGATACGAGTTATTTTAGAAATAATAAAATAAAAACTTTAAACTAAGTAACAACCGTTCTGTATAAGCCATTGGTTGGGCGTGGTCGCTCTATAATTTAGTAATCAGCAGACAAAAACAGGTAATTGAATTTTAAAGAGGTCACACACAAATCAGTGTAGCGTTTACGTATGTTAAATATATACAATACTCGACAAAAAATCTAACAGAAAACTAAAGGGCGCAATCACGTGATACTAATTTTAAAAAGATCTTACGATCAAATATACTGCGCAACAATTATGTAGGCAAATTCACATTAGAATACAGATACAATGTTACGCCATGTAACGCAAAATGCAACACGGCGTTACAAATGCTTACTCATCCAACGGCTAGAGCAAGGTCTATAAAGATGACTGTTACTTACTTTTACCAATGACGAAAAGGTTCTTATCACGCGTCCGATTTGAAGTTTTATTGAGTGCTAAATAGTAAACACTTAACAGGAAAAATTTTTATAGAAAGAAGCATGAATTACGTGTAGGTTCCTATTCAAATGCAAGTTAATCTACAACTCTTTGATTACACCACGGTCGTGTTCTTTTACATTAAACGCATCCTAAAAGATGAAATCGGTACCGCAAACATTAAATTTCCTTAACAAGGATTAAACCTAAATACTATTTACAGGTTTATAAAGTGTGCAAAACGAAGTGAGACTGTCGTCCTTATTAAAAACAAAACCTTACTTTAGCATCAACATGAAATTCAATACACCGTCTCAATTTATTTAATTTTAAACCACAAAACAAACAAACAACAAAAAAAAATGCACGGATATCAAATCTTAATTTAGCCTAATCTTAAATGCACACCAAACACAATAAACAATAATACTTCGGAGTAAAAAATCAATTTACTTACAGTGACCGAATTAATCAAAAATGATGCCTTCAATTGTATGACACTTCTAGAATTGGGTTGCAGGTAAAAGTGCCGCTTTGCTTTAACCCCAGTCAAACAAAACCTCCCTTTGAGATCGTGCCCCGTTTTGGTTTCTTGCACTGTTTTATAAATGTCACTATAATTAATTGGTTACTCAAAAAACTTTTACGGCAGTATTTAGTTATTAGCAATTAATATAAATTCAAATAATAATTACTCTCCGCTACAGTTTTGGTACTTGTTTTAGTTACGTAGTACTTTGTTGTGTTTAATTTGCTTATCGACTACCGCCTAACTTACAGACTGATTTCTACATCTTCTCTCTTAACTTCTACAAAAAAGTAAATACCGTTTTCAGTTAGACCGGTTTCTAAAAGTTTTAAATCATCTTCATGTTACTTCTACGTTTTTTTTATTCAAATAAAAGCATTTACTATAAATTGAGTATTAATCCAAATTGATGTAAATAAACAAACAAAATATTTTTTTGATTATTTAAAATAATTCATTCAGTGCAATATGTACAAGTAGATCGAAGTTTTTGTATTTTTAAATTATGTTTAGTATATGTATATTGTTGAGACAAAAAAGCCTGGTATTTTGAGGATATGCTTTCATTTTTGTTTTTATAGTTTTCCTTTATGGATTTAATTTTTTACGCGTTCACATGACCATGACATAACATGACTAGTAAAAGCTCGCAAGTTGCTGGAGTTTTTAACAACTTTTTGTTTTTTATAGATATTTTTGGGCATAGTGAATTTTTTTTTAAAAGTAAATTTGAAGAAAATTGCCCCAAAAACTATGTTTAAAATTTGTGTGCAATTTTTCAAACTGTGATTTTATTTTGAGTTTTTGATGGTCAAAACAAAACCTTGCACAAAAACAAACTCTGTGCGATTTACAACTAACCTAAATGTTTTATAATTCATGATTTATTAATATTACTTTATAATAATTATTTTGCTCACCAGAAAAATTAGAAACTAAGATCTTGCATGGATTTGTCAGATTTGCCGCCAATATATCGTTATTCTTAAGATGACGGTGTAGTCAACAGTGTTGACTATTTTAATAAATTTTTAGACTTCTCTACTGCTACGAGAATCATCACGAAAAGTGATTGTTATCTGATTAATATTTAACAAGTTTGCCAAATTATTATTTTTCATAATACACTATTTATAAAAAGCAAAAATAATTTTGAGAGTAGAACAAAATTAAAAAAAATAAAATCCAAATTTTACCACAAATATCGGTGTACAGGTTTTATTATTAACATTATTCTAATATTTGCTTTCAATATTCTGACCCGATGCAACATATATTGAGAATCGGCCATGTAGAAGAGACTTTCATGTTCAGAGTATTAAATTTAAAAAATGTTATATTATTTGAATTTACCGCCATTCACGATAGTTTTAGTTTAGTAAGAAAACTAGAGATTAGTTACAGTTCAGTTATTTATATATGTACCAAGCTGGAATATTAAATATAAACCTTTAAAGTGGAATTTAATTTAATAACGCAGTCAAAATATTACATGGTGACAGCGGTCTAAACAACCTACAAATGATCCAGCATAGGGGCCAATGTTCTTAATGTATAACCACCAAATGAATTTAATTCACACAACCCGCAGGGTGGGTACAGTGGAAAAAACGATTTGAAAGATACATGTCGGTTAGCGGATTTAACACTAAATCAGATATGTTAATTTATAGTATGGGTCCGGAAGCAGAGGAAATACAGGCACAATTTGCATTAACACCTGAAGAACTAACATACAAAATAGTGATGGAGAAGTTTGACAGCCACTTTATACCGCAAAAAACATAATCTTCAAAAGATTTAAATTCAACACTCAATGGCAACGACTTGGTAAACCAGTAGATGCATTCATAACAGCACTACACAGTTTGTCAGACAATTGTAAATATGGTACTCTAAAAGACGAACTGATGAGGGATCGAATCGTTGTGAGAATCACCGATGCCAATCTAAGTGAGAAATTACAAGTAAATAAAGACCTAACATTAACTGACGCAATCCTAATGGTGAGACAAGCGGAACTACAGAGTAGCCAAAGTAAAATTATTCGACAAGATTATAAAGCCGTAGCAGCAGTAAAACATAACTTTGCAAGTCACAACCAAGGTAATACGTCTAGAAATAAATTCAGAGCAAGCAAAGAGGGAAAGAAATGTAAGTGGTGTGGAGACAACAACCAACACATTCGTGCAAGATGTCCAGCAAGCAATACAGTATGCAGGCAGTGCAAGAAAAAAGGCCATTGGAACAATGTATGTAAGGCAAAGAAAAACGTTCAAGCAGTAGACACGGACCAGCACACTCAAGGTGAATCGGAACCACATCTGGTAAGCCAGTTAAACCTTGTTGACAAGGTAAACAATTTTTCATAGGTCACATATACAGGGTGTTTTTGAATAGGGGTAACAAAATTCTAGAGTAGGTAGGGGGGATCATTTGAGACACTTTTTATTTATAAACTCAAAGGCAACCATGTTCACCCTAGAAGCTACACGTCAAAAACTGTTTTTTGTTTTTTTATACAATATTTAAAATATCTCTCTTAAAAGTCGGAATCAAAAAAATAATGGGATATGGTAATTAAAATCTCAATTTTTTTTTAAACAGCATATCTGAATCTATCCCTAACCGTACTCATGTCGAATGCATTTTTTAATTTTGGTTTTTGTTAATTTTAAAAAAATCATGCTTTAAACTCAAAAATTTGAAAAAAATTAGAATTCGAAAGTGAAGGCCATTGAATTGCGCTTTTTTCAACGTATGACATGTTTCAATGTAGCTTTACCGATTGAGTGCTTCGCCGTAAACTAACATCATATTAGCAAAATCTTCAAAAGTATGCTGATGCATGATTTAAGTAACAAGAAACACAAATTCAACTAACGTCAAAAACAATTACGCCATTTAAGACGTGAAACATAGCCAACTTAATCGCTGATAAAATGTCATTAGTTTAAAAGTGTTTGCCTTCTAAGCATGATTTTTAACAAAAAAAAAAAAAAAACAAAACAGTTTTTGACGTGTAGCTTCTAGGGTGAACATGGTTGTCTAAGAGTTTATAAATAAAAAATGTATCAAATGATCCCCCCTATCTACCCCAGAATTTTGTTACCCCTATTCAGAAACACTCTGTATATTAATATTAATATAATTAATATCAATGGTTAGTCGATTTAGGTCTAAGATTAGATAATAAGGTAATAAAAATATCTTTTCTTGATGATTCGGGTGCTGATGTCACTTGTATGTCATAGGATCAGTTACCTAAATATTATCATAACAAAATTGAAGAATGCTATAATGTTATTACCGAGCTCGATAAATCCAACTGGATACAAGCAAATAACTTGGAGCTGTTACCCTGACCAGCAAAAAGCCCAGATTTTAACATTATCGAAAATGTTTGGGCTCGAATACTTGCTGTTATCCGAAGACAACAAGGGCCAAATTTTATACCAGTAAACCGTAATGCACTAATTGCAGCCATTGATACCGCATGGAAAACGATTAATATTAATTATATTGATACCTTGATAGCGTCAATGAGCAGACGCCTCCAAGAATGTATCAATAATAATGGAGGTCACACCCATTATTGATTTCTTATATTTATTTATATAGTAATACCTTTATTTAAAAAAAAACGTTTTCATTTAATTTTAAACTATAACTTGGTATCTTAATTATAATTATGTAATAAATTCTTGTCAAAAAACTAAATATATACGTTGACAATAAGAATTGCCTTAGTTTTTATTTTCATTTTTATATTAACTACAGAAAAAATGAAACGTCATAAAATATACATTTTGTAAGGACTAAATATTATGAATAGAGAGTTTAATGATTTTTTTAATAACTTACAATAATTAGTAGGTTAGATTTATTTAAAAATAAGTAATAATCAGTCAACCCAAATAACCATGTTTAGTTTTTGATTTAATTTAAAAGTTATTGCTTGTAGACGTTTTTTAAATCAAAATTATTTCTAATTTTATTTTGTAAACATTTCCTAAACAAAATTTTGATTCGATAATTAATCGAGCTATGGTGTTTAATTAGCGATACCTTCAAATATATTCTTTAAAGAAAAAATTAAGTAAGCAACGTAAATTACCTATTTTCTAAAACGTGCTTAGTGTAATGATTCATTCTACAGTCCTTCTATAAGATAACCCCTGCTGATACTACCTGCTGTTAGAATTGTAAATGATACCCTTAAGCCGCTTCACAATGTGCAACCTTTTGTTTACAGAAATTGCGGTGTCCAAGTTTTAAATTTCATGACTGTACAATCGATACCTAGGCCTGTGCTTTTACCATTGCTCCCCAAATTGAAATTAGAATTGGAGAGATTACTAAAATTGAACATAATTGTTCCAATAAGCATTTCAACGTCATGGGTGAGTCCTATTGTTGTAGTAGATAAAGGCGATGCTGTGCGACTTTGTGTGGACTACACGAAACTCAACCAAAGCGTTTTACATTTGCATTTCCCTTTACTCAAAATTGAACATACGCTAGGGCAGTTAAAAAATTCTAAAATCTTTATCAAACTTGATGCAACAAATAGATTCTATCAAATAAAACTTTCGGAGGATTGTCAATTGTTAACCACGTTTATCACCCCGTATAGACGAAATTACTTTATTAAAAGATTGCCATTTGAAATCAGCTGCGCTCCGGAGTATTTTGCGATGCATTTTATGAAGATTTTATCGGGTTTGGAGGGAGTAGTATGTCACATGGACGACCTTCTAATACACGCCCCGACGATGGAAACAGATGATAGCACCTTGTATGAGGTATTAGAACGAATTCATCGCAAGGGTATCACTCTAAGTAAAAAGAAGTGCATTTTTGCTTAAAAAACCGTAAAATACTTAGGGCACATTACATCCCCTTAAGGTATTTCTATAGATCCGGATAGGGTTGTGGCAATCAGAAAATTTAAAAATCCCTTTAATAAAACCGAACGGCTTAGATTACTTGGTATGATCAAATTCGCAGGGAAATTTATTCCAAATAAATCTGAAATATTGGAGCCTCTAACGGCACTATTCAAAAATGACAAAGAGTTTTTGTAGGGAATTTCGCAAAAGAAATCCTTCAACATCATCAAAACCTCGTTAAAAAAAGCTCCAAAATTTTCAGAATACATCACAGGGGTTAATTACTTGACTTTTGAACCCGATCATTCGCCATTAGTGTCCATCCTTAACGCCTCGATTTTGGAAGCGCCTAATGCGATACAGTTATATTGTTATTTATACTCCTGAAAATATGCTAGTAGTAAACTTACTGATCCAGAATTGCAATTGTATGTAAAATCTATTATTCAAAATGTTCCAATAAAAGATACATTTTTAAAAGAAATTATTAAACATCAAAACAACGACCCTACATTGCGCAAAATAAAAGAGTTTATTTTAATCGGTTGGCCAGACAAATCGCAGATACCTCTAGAGTTATTACCATACTTTCAGTATAGGTACGATATCTCATTTGCGGAAAATCTATTATTAAAATATTTTCGGATCATCATTCTCAAAACCCTACAGTTAACAGTTTTAAAATTTATACATACTGGACATTTGGGGATAACGAAATGTAGAGAAGGAGCTAAATCAAGTGTTTTCCAGGGCGTTGGATTGGTCGTGGAGGTCCTATTAATTGGCCTGCAAAATTTCCAGACCTCACACCACTAGATTTTTCTTTATGGGGCTGGATGAAAAATGAAGTCTACAAAATAGAAGTGGACACACGGGATGCCCTAATTAGACGAATTAAGAATACTGCAATCCATATTAAAGAAAAAAGAAATGAATCAATTGGGAGAGCAACAAACGCTCTTCTTAGACGAAGCAGAAAATGTTTAGAAATCAATGGCGGTATTTTTGAACATTTATTGAAAGAACGCTATGATTAAAAAATTTTTTATGTGTATAATTTGTTTATTTGTTAATATGCTATAACTTGAAAACAAATAAAAACCGGATAAGAACATATGAGTTTTTTTACATTATTTTCACTTATATAATACACTTCTAGAGTTTGGTGCGCTCCTCCCGACTCACCCAATATATGTACCAAGCTGGAATATTAAAAATCAACCTTTAAAGTAAAGTTTAATTTAATAACGCAGTCAAAATATTGCAATCAGCCTGTATGACTGAGCAAACATTCCTTCAAGTAAGAAAATATAAGAGGTATGTTTATCATAAATGCGACAATTGTATTCAGTGTGATGTAAAGAAGAAAATACTTTAATTTGCTTTGTGAAGACCCGAAATACTTTTAAAATTTTATTTAATAAATGGCTTTGAATGCCACACAAAATTTATATTTTATATTTTTCCTCGGTTAGCTTCAGATGAAGAAGGTAAACTTACTAGGGCTCAAATAAAATATTTTTACAAATTAAAAAGTTTCATTAACAACAAAATAAAATAATTTTCAAACTACTTAAAACAAAATTCTAATTTTTAAAATGACGTTTAGATTCTAATTATTTATAACGGAAATAAATTTTGCGGTCACCCGGTATTTATCAGTTATTCGGCGCTTTAGTTGGTATTAGATGTCTACACTCCAGTAGAATTAAACGTTAGTGAATGTTTTTGAGTGATCCAGCAATTGTTTTTAAATTATTTTGTGTGCAGGCGGTGGTTCTTGTAAAAAAAAGCATGTGCGCTACAGAATTATGAAGTTAATTAAATCGGATTCTTTGATTTACAGGGTTATGTTTGTTGAAAACTTTTTCTGCTCTTAAATACAAGGCTGTGTAAGGTGAAAATTTTTTCTGTTTTAGTTTTCTGGAAGCTATTGAACTTCGTTTCTTCGGACGCGTATAATAAATGAACAGCTTGTGCAGGTTGTTACGGTTTTATTTGCATATTCAACACTAAATGTTCTGTCGTGTTTCTTTCGAGCGCCGACAGATGGCGGTTTCATTAACTTTTTCATTGATTCCACGTCACGCCATAACTTGTGGTAGGAGACCGGATAAAAAAGCTAGATTTTTTTTATTTTTACTTTCCGTGATGTTTTTTTCTTTTTTGTTTTAGACGAATTTCTGGGAGTAAACTAATCACCAGTTTTTTATTGGAGTTTACTATTGACATGCTTTACCAGAAAAAAATAAAAGCAATTTCGTGTCAAGAAAATTTGGGTTCAAAGGTCAAACGTTTATGCAACAGACACAAGTTTGGACTTTGGTGTGTTTATTTTATTCCAGCAGAAACGAATCCCACAACCGCTGGATGCCTTCCCTAAACTATCATTTTTGCTTCCTCTTATTCAATCCTGCTTTGAGTCACACATTCTCAAACAACAGTAGGAGGGATGGGGGCATTCTGGGTCAAAGTTTCATACGCAATGTAATTACTCTCTGTACATGCAATTGCACTAAGTACATGGCGTGTACTTGCATGTGCGAAGAGTGGTTGCCGGTGTACCGGGTGACCCAATAAGACGGTTCCTCGGCTATATCTTGGGAGCCGTTCGTCGTTTGACTATGATGTAAAAAACGTATTAGGTAAATCGGCAATAAAAAATTGCAGAAAAATATTTTCAAGTTTTAAAAATGACTACCAGAGGGCGTAACTGCCATCTTAATAATTTAAATTGCATTTTCTATAAATTTCGCACAATAAACAAAAAATGTTTTTTACATTTGTAAAGAGAACCAATTTATCTATCACTTTTGTAAAAACAAAGTTCAGTTATTTTAAAACAAAGATGACGGGGGTGTTCAAATGTTTTCCAATAACCTGCTTTAACTTCTTAACGGTTTGACCGATTTTAACAAATTTGGTATCGTTAAAAAGAGCATTCCTTAAGCAATAAAAATCAAAAATAGAGTTAATTTAATTAAATCATTCTCCGCCAGGGGGTTAGTTTTGACACTATTACTCAAATTTTAAAAAAATCAAATGGAATGATATGACTTTTTCTTTATAATAAAGTAGCCAAATAACATCCAAATAAGCCAGTAAAAACCATTTTTCAAAATTTTGTTTCTAACCTCAAATATTGGAAAAATGAGAATAATGGATGTTTTAAGATCGAGGACCGCGCGGTAAATTTTCTAAAACTATTAAAAATTTAGCACAAAATGTATAAGATGTTAAAGAAACAAATGTGAGTCTAAATAAAGTTTATTTCAGTATTATTTAAAAAAATATATATCACCAAAACATTCATGTTGCTCCAAAGGGACTAAACGCATTTTGAACTTATTGTCACTTTAATATTACTCTCGTAATTCTAACCTTTAATTTAAAAAGTAAACCTAAAACCTAAATAGGTATATTATATCCGAATTCGAATATGTTAAACCATATACTTTGTTAACAACGGGTAGCATCCGTAGACCTGTCATGAATCGGAGAAATAGGCAAAATAACAAACAAAATGTTTAACATTCTGGCGTCTTTAGAAATTAATCCCCAAATTAGTTCTAAAGAAATTTCTTGAGACTTGGGTATTCCTCAAAGTACGGTTCATCGCATTATTCAAACCCAGAGGTATGTAAGAGGTATACCTCTTTTTATAAAGTTTAATCTATTTTACACTCAAATTATAAACCCCCATGTTTTTTTTACATTTTTTGTTATTTTAGGCTACACCCCTACTATATCATTTTACACAAAGGCCTTACTCCTCTGGATTTCGTCCAAAGGATAGATTTTTGCCACTGGCTATTAAACATGGTAGCAAAAAATCCTCAATTTCTGTCAAATGTGTTGTGGACTAACAAAGTTATTTACGGTAGTATTGGGCAATTGAATTTACATAATGCGCACTTTTGGGCCTGAAATAATTCGCGCTGGTTTGGAGAAGTTTAGCATCAAGAGAGATATAGTGTAAATGTTTGGTGTGGGATGATTGGAGGGCGGGTTGTTGGTCCGTTTATTTTGGACGGAGCATTAAATGGTCGAACGTACCTAAAATTCTTAGAAAATGTTCTTCCAATTTTAATGGTGATATTCCGCTGGACATCCGCCAAAATATCTTTTTCCAGCATGATGATTGTCCCGCCCATTATACCCTTGCTGTTCGCCAGTATTTAAATGCCACTTTCCTTGACCGTTGGATCGGAAAAGGAAACCTGTTTCCTTGGCCTCCAAGGCAAAGTTTTTGTAATGTTATTTACCGTAAAATTGCTTCAGTATTTAACGCAAGAATCTTTGGATGTTGCATTTGGGAATGATTCTGTTTATAATTGCGCAGATATTAAAACTTATTAAATATTTCAAGGTCTCCCGATTTAACCTGCCTTGATTTTTATCACTGAGGATGAATTAAGGATATAGTCTTAGCAACAAGGCCATCTTCCCGCGAGGATATGATTGCAAGAATCAGGAATGCCATCTTGAACATCTCAAGAGCTGAAATTGAGAATGCTCTTCTTTCAACACATTGGCGTCTTCAGATGTGCATCCAAAATAACGGAGGTTATTTTGAACACCTGGGTCGCCATTAGATCCCTTTTTTTCCTTTTATGAGTTTTATCAAAAAACGGTTTTTTTAGAACTGCAGACCATTTCATAAAAAGAATTTCGTAAAGTATCTATATTATACCTATTAAAATCTTTGTAAATGGTTCCAAAATAGATGGTCTAACATATTTGAATTTGGATATAGTATACCTATTTAGGTCTTTAGGTTTACCTTTTAAATTAAAGGTTAGAATTACGAGAGTAATATTAAAGTGACAATAAGTTCAAAATGCGTTTAGTCCCTTTGGAGCAACATGAATGTTCTGGTGATATATATATTTTTTAAATAATACCTAAATAAGTTCTATTCAGACTCACAATTGATTCTTTAACATCTTATTCATTTTGTGCTAAATTTTAAATAGTTTTAGAAAATTTACTGCGCGGTACTCGATCTTCAAACATCCATTATTCTCATTTTCCCAATATTTGAGATTAGGAAAGAGATTTTGAAAAATGGGTTTTACTGGCTTATTTGGATGTTATTTGCCTACTTTATTATAAAGAAAAAGTCATATCATTCCATTTGATTTATTTGATTTTTTTTAAATTTGAGTCATAGTGTCATAACTAGCCCCCTGGCTGAGAAGAATTCAACTAAATTAACTCTATTTTGGTTGATTCTTATTGCTTAAGCAGAATGCTCTTTTTTAACGATACCAAATTTGTTAAAATCGGTCAAACCGTTAAGAAGTTATAGCAGGTTATTGCAAAAACATTTTGAACACCCCCGTTATCTTTGTTTTTGAAATAACTAAACTTTTATTTTACAAAATGGTAGATAAACTGGTTTGCTTTACAAATGTAAAAAAATTTTTGTTTATTATGCGAAATTTATAAAATGCAATTTAAATATTTAAGATGGCAGTTACGCCCTCTGGTGGTCATTTTTAAAACTTGAAAATATTTTTCTGCGATTCTTCATGGCCGATTTATCTAATATTTTTTTTACATCAAAGTCATACGACGAATGGTTCCCGAGATATGGCCGAGGAACAGTCTTATTGGGTCACCCGGTACATGTAGTACCTGCATGTGTGCATGCTTAGTACATTTTTAAGTTACTCTTGGTACTTGCTGAGGGTGTAATTAAAATTACATACATTCTCTCTGTACGTAAGTACATGACGTAATTGGTCTTTGTACATTCTCGCGGTACACAAGTATACAGGGTAGCTTTTATGTATGGAGCCAAGGCTCTGTAGCCAAAACGGTTGAAGGCATCATTCTGGAAATTTTAGGGATCAAATCTGAAGCTATTTCACATAATATGACACAATCAAAAAATTTTTTTTCTAGATAATTTTTTGACACGGCCGCCATCTTGAATTTTTTAAATAGCAAGATGGGTCATGTGATATATCATTTGAAAGCTTATTTTATTTACTTTGCAACTGATTAGAAACATTGAAGTTGTATTTGGAGGAAATACCTAAAAATTTATTCTAATAATTATATCTGCAATTATTTGTATTATCGCCTTTTTAATTTAGGTGGCGATGCTTTTGACACGTTACCTAGGTGACGTTACCTAGGTAACGTTATAACGTCAAAACATCAGTTATTCTCATTACTAGTTCATTATTATTCAATAATTAGAACCGTCTCGTAAAAATGAATCAGCTAACTGAATCAGAAAGATTACAAATTCTTATGATGGTTGGTTACGGCGATAGAAAACGCACGCATAAAGAAGTTTGCCAACTCTTCAATGCTGAAAACCCTGATAGGAATCCTATAGTGAGATCTACTGTGACCAAGACTTTACGACGGTATAATATCACTGGGAGTGTTAAGAACCGTCGCAGAAGTGGCCGACCAACAACAGTGGCTACAGAGGTTAATTCACTGGCAGTATTAATGGATGTAGTTCATCAGCCCAAAACATCAGCATATCAGCTTGCACTAAACCATAATAAATATTCAAACTCAGTTACAAAGTAAATAAAATAAGCTTTCAAATGATATATCACATGACCCATCTTGCTATTTAAAAAAATTCAAGATGGCGGCCGTGTCAAAAAATTATCGAGCAAAAAAATTTTTTGATTGTGTCAAATTATGTGAAATAGCTTCAGATTTGATCCCTAAAATTTCCAGAATGATGCCTTCAACCGTTTTGGCTACAGAGCCTTGGTTCCATACATAAAAGCTACCCTGTATAGTACGCAAGTACATGAGGTAATTGAGCTTGTGTATTACACCTGGATAACTCCTGGGGATGCTGGAATGACAAATTAAGAAGTTTTCCCTATAAAATTCACGATTACCCCGATTTCGCATCCAATTAACCTGCAACCAGCCGGTGAACTCTACGGGCTGCAGCGTTGCATAATTGCTATTTCGATGAAACATATTTGCCATCCGTTCTTTGCTACATACCTCCCCTAAGGGAAATCCTGGGATTACCTATACGCTGGAGCTGTCGAATACTGTCGCTAGCAGGAAATTTTATTCTCGGATTCTGCGTATAAAGCTCACGTACATGTGACATTAAACGGTTTGAATCTCTAGCATTTAAGTACATTTTTATTTGGGGTAGACTCCACCACCGACGTTTAGTTTTGTTTTTAACCAGCTTCAGAAGAGCTTAAGCGCTTTACATAAAGTGGTTGAAGCTAAATCAAAAGGCCGTTTAGTTAGCGGGAGGTACTTATTTTTGTATTCTAAGTTTAAGTTAGTTTTAAGTCACCGTGTGTAAGTGACGTATGTACGTCGAGCCTTCTTAGTAACCCATCCTCAATTAGAATGCTAATTTTAATTTGAGGTGTAAGTAAAAAGCTTAACTAAAATTCGACACATTAATTCCGAGCTTTAATCATTGTTGTTGCTAACGCACGTAATCATATGCGACAGTTTCTCTATTTCTGTCACGTTCTCCTAGTACTTTAAGTTTTATTTGCTATATTGAATTGTCTATTTGTTTCTCTGATTTGTATTCGTTTTAGCGCCTTGTTAAGCAGCAGTCTATGTGGCAACTTTAGCTCTTTAGTTCTTTACATTAAGAACTTTACAAAATTTGCACTTCAGTGAAAGCGGTATACGAACTAATTTGTAATATATGTATTATACATTATGTTGGATCTACAAGAAGTTCTTTTTAAGTAAGGTTAAAAGAACGTGTACAAAAATTATTCTTAACAAACCAAATTTATCAAATTTTTGAAAATTAAATTGGTCCATTTTAAATTTTGAAGGGCATAGTTAACATCATGCAATAAGATTATTTTGATAACATTTCAAAAGTTTTATTTATTTTTTATTTAATCGTATGGTATTTTTTAAATATTGTATTGTGATGTAAGTGTTATGTATAGTGCCCCAGAAGATCAGTATAAACCTGTACAATAAATTAAATAATTAGCTCATTAAGGCTTTATAAGTTAATTTTAAGTGTTGAGGTGGCGACACAGACTATTACCTGCTTATAAAGCAGCTACACAGTGGCACATATGTCGGTTTTTCCATGAATGGAATAAATGACAGAATAATAAATACTTACAAGGAAAAAATAAATTCATTGCATTAACTTTACTTACACATTACAACTAAAAGAGAATGTGACATCTATAGCAACGAGACATAAATGACGTAACCGCCTGCGTTAAATTTTTAAGTAGGTATGTGAGACACAACGTACTTAATGCTTGCGGTGGGACAGAAGCGCCCTTGTCATAGTTTGTGCCTGTAACGTTAAAGTAGTTAATAAAGTTCTTCTTATTCTGTAAGTATTTTCAATGCATGGAGCATCACAAGTAATATACACGGCGTATATTACAGAGAAGGACTCTTTCGGTAGTAAAGATTTTGAAAACGTACCTAAACAACAAACAAATTAAAATAGTTGTCACTAGCAGCTGACAACAACACATTTATATAATACGTATTGCTGTCAACGTGACATTCTTGTCAACTTATAGAATCAAAATTTTCCATTTCATGTATTTGTTTCTCACGCTAAAGGAAAACTGACATATGCGTCACTCTCTGTACTGTAGCTGTTCCTAGTGATTTTTGTAGACTTGCGTTTGAACTACCCTACACTGATGAGCATAAAAAAGCCGAAACACGTGTATGTAGATGCCTTTTGTAATTCAGTAATTATCAATCGTTAGGCCTCTTGCACACGAACGGTTAATTCGCCGACCGGTTATTTTACCGACCGGTAAAGAAACCGAGATTATTTTACACACGGTATCGGCGATCGGTCGGTTTCTCGATTTCTCTTTGTTGCCAGTGTCGTACAGTCGTCCGACATGAAATGTGCAAAGAAGGTCGCTCTTGTGTATTTACTGTACATGCGAAAAAATACAAAAATCATCAGCAAGAAAATTATGGATTCATCCACTGGTATCGGAAAGGAGTGCAGTAGGAGCATTCTATACGTTATTTGAAGTGCTAAGAGAACATGAATCAAAATTTTTCAATTATTTTAGGATGTCTGTTGGTACATTTGATTATTTGCTGCAGCGTTTGGAGAAAGATATAGCACGCCAAGAAACAAATATGAGACAACCGGTACCTTCTGCAGAAATGCTTGCAGTTACAGTTAGGTGAGAAATAATTGAAACCATATTTTTAAAAGTAGATATATTTATATAAGAAACAAAACGATGAAATTCAACAAATCAAATTCTTATTCATTTTGTGAATTTTTGGTGAAAAAATATAACGAAATTACTTTAGGTTTTTTAAATATTATGTTAAACTTGCGACATCGCAGTAGTCAGTTACATTTAAATCATTTTTAACGTTTCGCATTTTAATTGCTTTTTCAAAAATCTGCTTTTGAAGAATGTTGCAAAAGCAGATTTATGAAAAAGCAATGAAAATTGCGAAACGTTAAAAAAATGATTTATATGTGTAACTACTTGTGACGTCGCAAGTTTAACATAATATTTAAAAAAACCTAAAGTAATTTCGTTATATTTTCACCAAAAATTCCCCAAAAAAATATTCAATAACGAAAACATTTTACAATTCTTATTCATATTCAGCATTAAGATAGTGAGATGTAGTTGAGTCAGTTGACGTAAATGAATGTGGTGTTGGAGTTTGTCGATACTGGAATGTATGGTAGGTCGGTTCCAACTGCTCGCTGTAGTTACTTCCATATGACTGGATTGGCACAATGGAAGGTGGGCAGTTATGGGAATCGCGAGTATTTGAGTAAATAACACGTTTTTCTTTTTGCTTGAAGCGTCGAAGGAGTTGTAAAACTTCTACACGAAATTGAAGTTTATCTTCTTCGTTCAATGTTAAAACAGACGGCAAAATTGAATCAAAGAACGACTTATCTTCAGTGACTACGGGGTGCTCTCAGGTTGTTTCAAAATATCTAACAATTTGGTTTCAAAATCGTCCCGACGTTTTTTTGGAGGAACTCGCTTTTCTGTAGGTAGCGATTGCAACGTCTCTTGTCTTGAAGTTGATGGAGTAGGATTTGATGGATTTATACTCAAATCTTTGTCAATTTGAGAACTATTTTCATCACTGCTGTTATTTATGTTTTCTTCTTCCATGATTTCTTCATTTTTTCTTGGCTAAGACTGGAAGCTGTTGCATTATGTTCGATTGATTTGGAAAGGAACTCCAATTGATCATAAAATATGTACTTTTTATTTTTTTGTAACCAGCTCCTGATTTAAGGGTATTTATTTTTTATAACATTTTACATAACTATCCCGAATGTTATTCCATTTTTGTAGTAGTATTTTAGCTGAAATCAATATTAATAATTAATATTTCTTGCAGATATTTGGCAAGCGGCATGACTTTTACAGACCTTCATTACATATACAGACTAGGAACATCAACAATACGTATAATTGTAAAGGATGTATGCAAAAAATTTGGGAAATCTTACTTGACGAGTGCATCCCACCTCCATCAGAAAATATCTGGAATGAAAGCGAAGCAGGATTTTCTAAGAACGCTAATTTTCCGAACTGTTTTGGGGCCATAGACGGGAAACATATTAGAATTGTTAAACCGCATCGAAGTGGTTCATTGTTTTACAATTATAAACATTTTTTTCTGTCGTCTTATTAGCAGTTGTGACACTTCATACTGTTTTCGATATGTTGACGTGGGAGCATACGGTAAAGAATGTGATTCCTCCGTATTTAAAGAATCGACATTTTTCCAAGCATTACATTCAGATTCTTTACATATACCCGGTCCAAAATTGTTACCACTAACAGAAAACCCAGCTCTGCCATATGTTTTAGTTGGCGATGAGGCTTTTGGGTTAAGTGATAAACTGCTACGTCCTTTTGGTGGAAACAACTTAACACAACAACAGCGAGTATTTAATTACTGTTTATCACGTGCCAGACGCTATGTTGAATGCGGATTTGGCATTTTAGTAACAAATGGAGAATTTTTCATCGACCCATCAACGTACATCCCGACTTTACTATTGATATAGTGAAAGCTTGTTGTATTTTACACAATTTAGTAAGGATGAGAGATGGTTTTGTGTTGACGATGCATTAGAAATTGCAAGTTTTGAAGATATACCGAAAGAACAAAATTTACGAGGAACAAGGTCAGGAAAGGAAGTACGAGATTACTTTACACAATATTTTAACAGTAATGAAGGATCTGTGCCATGGCAATTAGCAAAAATATAAATAGTATGTATACCTTTCTCGGCTTTCTCTGCCGGTGTCAATTGTTGATAATTTTCAATAAATATTTTGCACATGTCTTCCCAAGCGTCTTTTGTTTTATTTCTATTTTTAAATTCGTTACTCGACTTATCCCATATCACGGGCCTTTCATCAATTGCACAAATAAACGTTTCAATGTCAAAATTTTCCATTTTTATAACTGATACACTCCATGCACTATGAGAATTGAAACTGTAATAGAAAAAATCTACGACCCTGGTAACGGCGACGGCAGAATTGCCGTTCGTGTGTAAACTTGCATTGACTTGCATTAAATAAAACAAAACTGTCGGTTAATTCAACGACCGGCTGCCGTGTGTTCGCCGTCCAAGTTTTAATTTGACCGGCGACCGGTCGGTAGAGTAACCCGCACCGGCAGGTGTATTAAATATTATTTAAACATATGAATAATAATTAATCCCGATTTTTTTGCCGACCGGCCAAATAGCCGGTCGGCGGATTAACCGTTCGTGTGCAAGGGGCCTTAGTGTTTCTTTCCGTTGGCAAGAATTTAATTACATTAAATTAAAAATGCGCTTAGCTGTTTTTGCGATGTTGAGGAGTTGACAGGGTGCATCTTATGTACTACAGACTTCTAGAAATTGTTATGTTTATTAATTATTTTTATTTTTAGAAATTGAGGACGATTGAAATGTAAAAATTCTGTCATCTAAGTCAATCTGACCAAACAATGCATTTGACCTTCAATTCAGCAGCGCCGTAAAAATTTGTTCAAACGTAAATTAAGGTTTTTTAGTAGTTTTTATAATTTGTTCTTCTCTTTACAGTTAACAGTAGACTCGGCAATTTCATTTTTTGTTTACGGCGCAGATCAGGTGACAGGATCTTTACATTTCAATAAGCTTCTATGTGTGTGTAAAAATATTATGTATTTTAAAATTTGAAAATGATGGATTACTATTAAAACTGATGCTTGTTTTGAAATAAAACACAGTAAAGGATTAATGTACACCTTTAAATTTCAACTTAACATCCTTAGAGACCAACAATATTCAAGTATATTAACAAAGAGAATATTTTAAAGATCACAACATAAAAACGACTTTATATCTGTAATCACACATGTTTTTAAAAGGAAGTATATTGTGAATAATGAAACATTTTTAAACATCTTTAATTGAAGTGCAGGTAAGCTACATTTCACAGATATTACGCAATTTTACGAAAGTTGAACAGATTGTGTTTAATTTATGAACTTTCCAAATTTTATTGAAACAGTGTTTGCATTTGCAAAATTATGTCATAACATTGTTATGGTTTTGTAAGAAACTTAAAGATAATTTATATTTATTTTATTGGTCAAAAATCCTATATCCTTCTTTCAATATTTTGACGGGCAAAAAGATGGTGTTTTGAAAGAAAATCACAAAGATGTAAAAAAATCTTTGTTTTTAGAAACCATAATTTACTACAAAAGCTTCTTCTGTATTTACCAACTAAAATCTTTTTTATATTGATTTACTAAAATTTGGAGTTATTTAATTTTCTAGGATTCATTGATTATTTATTTATTAAATTTAATAAAACCTCACGATTAAGAGTAGGAAGAGAAATATGTCAAATGAAGCCCTACTTTCGCTCATTTTAACCCCTTCCTTTTATTTTCATGGAAATAACTTTTACACCGGATCGTTGATCACAACGTCTTTTTTTAATCAGGCTTCGACATTAATTTATCATTATCAAGTAACATGTCAATGAGATATTAAAATATCTTCAAATTTACTTAGAAGAAGTTAATAATGTAATAGGGTGGAAGACAGCAAAAAACAGGAAGGTATCCAGCACTTTGTTAGGGCGCCACCTAACGCGCCTGGTGACATATTCTTAGTTGTACGATTATAAAAGAAAACGTTATAATTGGAGACACGCCATTACAGTTGTCGTCGGAATGTCAAATAAAAAGTATTGTTTATAGACAAAAACCACAATTATCATGATTAGATATTACAGCAACTCTTACAGGTAGAAATGAAATTACGATACGGCTTAGAAAGATACAAAGAAGTAGGTGTGGTAACAAGTTACATACAAAAAATTAAACTTAAAATGCAAGTATCGAACACAATCCACAAAAAGTAACACAAATATAGAGAGAGCGCAACAATGTTTAAAATCTAGCGAAGGCTTCGGTTTTTCAAAATAATTTTACAGGTAGTTTTGTTTGCATCACAAACATGCATTTATTGAATTGTGCCAATACATTTATCCATAAAGTAAGGATAAGATAAAGTCAAGTTCTAAATAATTTCAACGGGTAGTGGAGAGCAAAATTAACACGAATTTGTATAGCTACAAACAGACTGATGGTTTTTATATGGTAGGTTGCAAAGAAAATTTTTAATGCCCGATTGACCTTTGACATCGACAACCTGTTGCAGATATGAAAGTAACGTAGTCACTGTTAATGATAGAATTCAGTGGCCATACAAATTAATTCTACACTGGATTGATGTTTCTTATAAGGAAACCGTATTTGAAACAAATTCAGAAGATAAGTAAAATTTCTAGAAAGAAGGAAAAAGCCCCACACTCCCTATTTAACAATGTTACGGTGATTATGGAAACAATTAAATATAAAAATTGATTTAGATTTTTCAATTAATTAAAAGATCTTCAAATTGTATTATCTTCACTTGTCTCACATGCATCATAAGATAAATTTGGAAAGAAAGCCCGCTAAAATCAACCAAAAGTAGAAAAAATAGTATCTGAATGGAAGAAAACTGTCAAATTATCTTATTTGAATTAAAAATTAATCTTGATGCACGAAATTTATTTTTAGACTAAGCTTGGTCACTTAAGACATTAATTCTAAATTCAACACCTTTTAAAGGTACACAGAGAAGTCAATGATCAACAAAAAGTAACAACTTAACTTAACATTCTTGTTAATATTTATTTTTATATACAGTGTTCTACTTAAGTTGTCGACATACAACAAACTTTTTTATTATCAATGTTACAAAATTCACTATAAAAAGTTCTGCATGTTCCAAAATCTAAAAAAAAATCATTAGATATTAAATTTTTGGAGCCGTTTAACAAAAGTAATGAGTTTGGTACAGGAAAAGTAACATTATCGGAAAATGTAATTATGAAAAGTTTGAAATAAAAAACTGCATAAGTGAAATGTGTGTCTTACGACTCGTTTATAAAGAACACGTAAATAATTGTATAAACTAAGAAACGCCAACAGTTAACTGTAACGACAATTGATTATTAATTTACAATATTGTTATTAAAGCGATAACTTTAACTGCAAAACACTCGTGCCTATATACAAGGTAAGTATTTCTGTACAGTAGCATACACGCACAAAAAACCACCTCATGTACATTTCGCTCTATTGTGAGCTCATCAGAGCTGTATACTTAAGTGTGGTATACAACTATACAAGAATACATTTTGAATAAAATGTACCTCAGGTGTTCTTTTGTACTACTTTGCATCAACAAGAGTGTTTTATATTCAAAGTTATTACAAATTAACATTCAATTGGGGTTACAATTAATTGTTAGCATTTTGAAATTTGTAAAAAAACTAGCTGTCCCGCCGCGCTTCGCTACGGCAAATTAAAGAATTGTTAGCAGTACATTTCAACCTCCTCAGAAACATGCACACCACTGTGAGACAAAAACAACTACAAAGTAGTAAATTTTATGTTTTGTCGTAGTTCAACAGTTTTATAACATTTTACACATTTATTCACCTTTTAAACCGGTAAAATTACATAATGTTATAATATTTACAGAATACTATAAAGTATGTAAGTTAAGTAAACAATACTATTATTTCTTCTTATTTACACCGATTGGCAAGATATCCATAGAACGCTTTCAGGAGGCTTGTTAGTTTCTCCCGTCAGTAACGTCGGCGTGACTTGGGTAGGAAACGCTCCCATTAGCCAGGGTTTGCGGGCCGGCTGTTACTATGCGGACTGTGGGCCAAACACTGGTAGAATATTCTTTCTATCTTATATGTTATTTACATTTGAATGATTATTATATCAGCTGGTGGGGATAACTAATTAATTATCACTTACACAGTTATCGACCGAGGTTAAAATTAATAAATTATTAATATTTATTAAACAATTGCACTTATGAGTATAAAAAATAAATAAAAACTTATTATCAGACCAACCGAATATACGGGTGATTCAGCTAACCCGTTCATTAGAAGTTTATGGACTTCCGTTGAAATATTTGTTTAAAAATTTGGAATAGGAGATTGCTCGAAAGTTCTATTTAATTAAAATATTTCAGCTCTTCTAGCACTTCCGGTTAAGTTTTTAAATGATGTGTAATTTGACATCTTATTATTTACAGGGTGTTCAAAATGTTTGGCTAAATCTGACTAACTTCAACTGCACAAAAGTCAATTTTTTTAAATAGAACACCCTGTATTTTGTTGCACTATGTGATGGAGAATTAAGTTGTCTTTCAATCTTCGTAAGGGTTTTCTATAGCTATCTGTTACCATTTTCCTGCTATCGATGTATTTACATTCGACACACAATATTTTATTTTATTAAATAATTTCTGACTAGTGGCCTGTGGAAATTAAAACAATGTGCCTTATTTATCAAACTTGTAAACGTCAACGTAGCACATTATACACGATTTGGAAATCCACCAAGAATATTCGAATGAAGACATACTAACTTTATTTTTTATTCATGGAGAATGTTACAAGATTATTGAAAGAACTTGCCGTTTACTTAATGAGAGATATCTGCATTTATAACCTCTAAATAAAATTACATTGCAAAAAATATAAGCAAATTAATTTAATTATTAATTTAGCAACTGTTCCATATGTCGTCCGTGGTTTTCTAAGTACAATAAAACTCTTCTGTTAACTTCAGCTATTGTGGATTTTTGAACAATTTGCACATCTACTTCAACGAAGGCAGTTTAACCTTAATGAAATAAATCATCTCTGTTATGGTCTGGCCTTGAATAGACTTTAGTCTTGACATATCCCCACAAAAAAAATCCAGGGGTGTTAGGTTAGGTGATCTGAAATGCCATAGAGATGGACCATTGCGTCCAAACCAACGATCTTTGAACATATGCGATAATTCTTAATAAACCTCATGGGTTGAATGGGCTGGAGCACCATCCATTTTGGTACCAACATGAATTTAGAAGATTTAGGGTAAAATTTTCCAAAAATTTGAAACCACTCCTCTAAGCATTTCTAAATATTTGCGAGAATTTAAATTTTCGTCATACACTTCAAAACAAACACGATTATCCATAATTAAACAAAAAACATTAAAACTAAATGTGTCTTGAAAGTTACCTTCGCGCACTATCCGAGAATTTTCTTCTGCCCAATAATGCTAATTTTTCCTATTAATGATTCCTTCTCTACTAAATTTTGACTCATCGGTCGAAATAATTTTTTTCAAAAAATTTAGGCCTTCCTGCGTTTTCAATAAAAGGCTTTCACAAAATGCCACACGACTTAGCCAGGGGCGAAAGCTTGTAGTTTTATAATAGAAAAAGCATGCATTTTACGTTGTGCCAAAATTCTCTATATTGACGAGTAGAACAGTCCCAAATCTGCAGACGCAGCTGTGATCGATGCATGTGGATTTGCATTAAAATATGCCAAGTACATTTATTTCGTTGTCTTTATCACCGGTGACTACCTTGGGGCGTGTTCTAGTACATTGAATTCCAAATTGTTTAAAATTTGCTTCTATTCTCTTAAACGTAGTTTTATTTATATGTCGCAAGTGTGGATATCTCTCGTTAAACAAACGGCAAGTTCTTTCAATAATTTTGTAACATTCTCCATGAATAAAAATAAATTTAGTATGTCTTCATTCGAATATTCTTGGTGGATTTCCATATCGTGTATAATGTGTCACGTCGACGTTTACAAGTTTGAAAAATAAGGCACATTGTTTTAATTTCCACAGGCCATTATTTAATAAAATAGAGAAATCTTGTGTGTCGAATGTAAATACATCGATAGCAAAAATGGTAACAGATAGGTATAAAACCCTTATGAAGATTAAAGAACACTTAATTTTCCATCACATAGAGCAACAAGATACAGGGTGTTCCATTAAAAAAAAATTGATTTTTGGGCAGTTGAAGTTAGTCAAATTTAGCCAAACATTTTGAACACCCTGTAAATAATAAGATGTCAAATTACACATCATTTAAAAACTTAACAGTCCTCCTAAGTATAGCCCAAATTTGGTTACTATAACTTTCTTTTTCAATCATTGACAAGCGTTTGAAAACAGTACTACAAAACTAATTTTTCTCAAAAAAACGAGAATATCTCAAAAACTATTGATTTTTTATATAGGTTGTGCGACATGAAAGTAACTCAGATTTTAGCGTAGAATCCAAATATACAAAAAAAAATTTATCATTCGATTTAAAACAAGAAAGTTAGTAGCCACTTCCGGTGTAACCAGAAATGCTAGAAGAGCTAAAATATTTTAATTAAATAGAACTATTTGAGCAATCCCTATTCCAAATTTTTAAACAAATATTTCAACGGAAAGTCCATAAACTTCTAATGAACGGGTTAGCTGAATCACCAGTATATACAAAACTTCATTAAAATCGGTTGAGCCGTTTTGGAGGAGTTCGAGGACTAACACTATGACAAGAGAATTTATATATATATATATATATATATATATATATATATATATATATATATATTACATTTTAATGTGCGATTACATTTTTCTACTTAAAAATTTTTTAATTTTTATTTATTTCAAGCATGAAAATTTTCCGTTCCGTATAGAAAGTATTAAGCAAATTTATTATAAAAATCTAATTAATACACCATTAAAGTAAAAAATTTGTCAACAAAATAATTCAAGATATCCATCTTCTCTGTTAATACAGTTATATTTGCATTGTTATTGTAGACAAAAAAAAAGAAAAAAATATTTTTTTATTTAATTAGATTCACTTTCGTATTTCAACGTAGTTTATAGTTTTAATAGACTTTCTTTAATAACAAATTTTGAGTAAATTCATATTTTTTTACAAACCGATTATATACGACGGAAAAATTTTAATATCTGATGATTGTATATTAGATTTTAGAACATGCAAAACTTTTTATAAAGAATAACTTTTTCTCGTAAAATTAATTATAAAAAAGTTTCTGATATGTTGATGACTTAAGTAGACGTACTGTGGAAGATTCAGAAAGCAAAATAAATATTACTATAAAGTAAATCAAAGAATAATTTTGAGTAAGTAGTACACCTCCACAAATACCAGAAGTAGTTGATTGCTGTAAAGGTTTAATGATACATTATTGACCAAGGGCAAAAAAGATCATTTCTAATCTATACATAACAGAAATTAAGCTTTGAAAGATACAACTCACAAAAACAGCACACTAATTTTAAGATATATTAAAAAAATTAATAAAAATAAGCAAGGAAACTATCTCGAGATTAAGTGTAAAATATATTTAAATAATATTTTATAATTATAGTAGAGAGTTCTCGATATACATCACAAGTGGTTTTTGTATAACAAAGTTTGCCAGTTTTGACACATAGCAATTCAGTGTAATTGATTATTTACGTGTTGTTAGTGGTAATCGTCAAGCGAATGTATAAATTTATCAAACATGGAAATCTAACTAATTGATTCCGTGTCAACTTCTACACGAAAATATACCATTATATATGTAATTGATTGGATAGAAATATTTTACAAGTAGTAAGTTGGAATTATACAATATCAAAGTGTTTGGAATATAAGTTTGAATTTTTAATTATTTTTGGTTTCCTGTGTATTTATTTTGTAGTACGTTGATTATGTAGATCGAGTTATAGCTCTTAAGCCTTACATGTTTGATGTATATATTGACTAAACATGAACTCTGTCTTTACACCGCTTTGTATCATTGGATTATGTAAATAAATTAAAAGTGACATCCGCGTCTCTTATAGACACACCTTAAATTGATTTTTATAAAGGATTCTCTTTCAAAGAGTATAACATATTTACCTATACTGTAATTGTACAAGAATTTTTTTTTGTTCACAAAACTAAATTTATAAACATTTATGTTTAACATAAATGTTAAAATCAACAAAATTTAATGGAATTAACAACCAAAATTGAAATAATTCAATGTTTTGTACGTATTTGGCTTGGATTGATAGCATTTCGATTTGTTATGTGCCTTTCGGATACGCTTTGAAGCACAATTCTATTTGCTTATGAGATTTACATTACAATTAAATGATATTTAAATTTAAATATGAATAATAACCCCCCCAACCACTCAAACACAAACACCACCACCCACCAAACCCCCTCCTCACCCCTCCCCTCCCCAAATCCATTCAAACACACATCTCCAACAACAAAATATAACACCCAACCCAATCACAAAACTATCACATCAACAAAAACTTACAATAAAAATACAAATAACCCTCTCAAAATTAAAAAAAAAACTAATCAAACCAAACACAAAAATCAATTATATATAAAATCTCTTTTATTTAATAAATAAATTAAAAAAATTAAGTAATATTATCAATTTGTTCACTTGAAAGGTAAGCTGAAAATGTAAGTTGCGATATCCGGTATAAGAAATATATACCCTCATCTGTTATTTATTAGTCCTAAGGAATAAATGATAGATAATATACACATTGACACATCGCAACTGCTAAGCGAAATTCAGCAATTAATATGGCCATTTCAGTATCTAAAGACAAAACTCCAATGGAAAGGGAATTCTTAAGAAAACTTAAACAAACGCTTAGCGAAAGAAACACAGCTGGAGAAAAAGATCTGACTATAAAGTATATAAATGGTATTCCAAAAAATAGTACCTCTGAAAAAAACTAATAACTGGCAGGCAAACTCCTCTTCTTATTTATTATCAAAATGTGCGTTGGTTAAAATCTAAACTAAAAATCTTTCTCTTTCTGTATCTTGTTCTGATTATGACATACTTATATTAACTGAGACAAATTTAAATGAACACATCAAAATATCTGAACTTGGACTTCCACAATACAAAATTTATCGTTGTGACAGAAGTGTAGATACTAGTAATAAAATTTGTGGCGGAGGTGTTATGATATTCGTGCATAAAAGTTTAAAAAGTACCCCAGATAATATTTCAAGAAAAATCAGTCGAACAAGTGTTTATCTCTGTAAATTTTCTTATGGCAACATTCTTTTGGAGGCGTATACATACCTCCTGCTTCAAACATCGAAAAATATGAAAACACTGTACATCTCTTGAAACTATACTATTTGCCAAAAATGTGTACAGAGAAATTTTTATATTTGGTGACTACAATATTCCAAAATTAAATTGGTGTTGTCCCATGGAGGTTGATAAACTTTCTGGTGCTGCGAAAGTACTTCTAGATTCATATACTTCAAACGGTCTCTTTCAAATTAATACAGTTACAAATGTAAATCAAGATATGTTGGATTTAATTTTCTCATCGATAAATGACATTCAAGTAGAAGAGTCTGAGCCCCTACTAAAATCTGAAGACTACCATCCATCACTAAAAGTAGTAATCAATAATAATAGTATCTTACATCTAAATCAAAATTCTGACTCACTAATTGCGATAAGAGACTTTGATAATTGTGACTATGGGTTGTTAAATTATTATTTAGCTTCTACAAATTGGTGTATCTTACGTAGTTTTAGTGTCAATGAAGCTTATAAATTATTTATAAGCATTTTAAATTATATCTTAGATTTAATTGTTCCCATAAAATTTATCAAGATAAATCACAATTATTCCGTTTGGTTCAGCAATGAGCTAAAAAACTTGTAACTAAAAAAAATTAGCACATTTAAGATATAAAATATCCTTGTCGGACGATGACTATAACTATTTTTCGATTCTTAGAGCTAAATGTAATTCAATATCAAGACGTGACTACAAATTACATATAAAAAATGTGGAAAATTCTATTATATGTAATATCAAACATTTTGGAATCATGTAAATGCGTACCGCAAAGATAAATCCTACTTTCCCGATAAAATGTTCTTAAATGAAAATGAAGCAAATTCTCTATCTGAATCTGCTAATTTGTTTGCAGATCACTTTAGTAATGTTTTTAATCCTTTGACAAATACTAATGTACATTATAATATGGAAACAAACTTGTGTCTTGGCAATATCTTAATATCTGTTGAATCAATAACAAAAAATTGTTTTCCTTAAATGTAAAAAAAGGACCAGGTCTGGATGGTCTTCCACCCAAATTTTTGAAACAGTGTGCTACTTCTCTCTCTTTTCCTTTTTATATAATATTCAATAAGTCTTTATTATATGGTATCTACCCTGATGATTTAAAAATTAGTTATATTCTCCCTCTTCACAAATCTGGTTTGAAGAGTGACAAAAAATTACCGTCCCATCACCATCCAATCTTCCATTGCTAAAACGTTTGAATCTTTAGTGCTAGATGTTATTAGACCTCAATTTAAGCAGGTAATTAGCTTTGATCAACATGGTTTTACTTCAGGCAGAAGCACTTTAAGCAATTTGCTAGTTTTTCAAGATTACATTTTAAATTCCTTTGATGATTTGGGTCAAGTAGATACATTATATTTAGATTTTGCAAAAGCTTTTGATAAGGTTAGTCATAATCATCTTATAGCTAAGCTTAAATGTTATGGCATTTGTGGTGCATTGCTAGATTAGTGTAAAAGTTCAGTACAATTTTTCCAAACCTATTTATGTCACATCAGGAGTACCTCAAGGATCTCTATTAGGACCATTCCTTTTTCTTATATTTATAAATGACCTTTCTTTAAACATAAATTCATTAAATAATAAACTCCAAACCTCTGTTAGACATTTACTTTTTGCAGATGATATCAAGTTATTTGTCAAGATATCTTCAGTTGCAGATTCTCAAAATCTTCAGTTATTTATTAATTACATAGAGAACTGGTGTACTGAAAATCGTATAGAACTTAATATTAAAAAATGTAACAATCTTACCTACTATAGAATACATGCTCCTATATTACATGATTATTTTATTCAAGGAAAACGTCTCTCTCGTGTAAATACAATCAAAGATCTTGGTATATATTTTGATTCCAAATTAGATTTTACTGTGCACATTGATACATTAATAAAAGATGTAATCGACAGTTGGGCTTTATTTTCGTTTCACTAAAGACTTTCAAAGTCCACATGTCCTCAAATATTTATTTACAACTCTAATTCGCCCCTCATTAGAATACTGTTCCCCGTTTGGTCGCCACATTATGTTTGTCATATTAATAGAATTGAAAATATTCAGAAGAAATTTCTAAGAGTTCTAGCATATAAATTAGATCAACATCTTCCAACAAGTACATCTTCATCTCTTGCCAAGAACTTAAATTTGTCAAACTTAAAGAATCGTAGAACGTACTTAGATCTAGTATTTCTATACAAAATATTTAATTCACATGTTGATTGCCCTGACTTATTAAGTAAGATAATACTGCATGTGCCAAATATCAGTACTCGCTCAACACATCTTTTTGCAAAATCCTTTTATAGAAGAAATTATCTATACAATAGTTTTTTCCCTCGATCTTTCAATGCAGCCAATGCTTCTGGAGATGTTTGTTTTTCTCTCACCTTAGCAAACTATAAAAAACGAATACATGCATTAGTTTGTGAGTAACTATGTTTATTCTGTGTTCTAATATTAAATATTAAATGTATTGCGGTGTTCTTATGTACTTTATTTTCAATTTTTTTGTTTTTTGGTTTTTCAATTTTTTGGTTTTTAAACTTATCTACCTTTAAGAATGTGCAATAATTAAACACACTCTTTGTCTCTTTATTGCTGACTCTGATTTTAATTTTTATTTTTAGTATTAATATTAAGTAGAGTTGTATTATGAAATAGTTTAATTTCTAATATTGTATCTATTGTATCTAGGGTATGCCTGCCCGTTAAATAAATAAATAAAAATAAATAAATAAATAGGTTGCTTAGTTAAATGGCGTACGGATAATATAAAATAATTAAATTTTTAATTAAATTTGTTTAATCTACTTCTCTCATTAGTTATTTAAAAAAATCTTGCTCTAGTTAAGGATATATACCCATCAGAATTAAAAAAGTATAGGTTGCCTGCTTTCCCCCTGCGCAACTGCGGAGTTGCCTGGTATAAACAGGTGAGTAAATGTTTTTAATATACTCTCATCAGTTATTTAACCTTATTTTATATTAAATGAAAGTCTATTTTTTCTTAATCTAACTGTGTTAGGTTGCCTTGTTAAAAAGTTGATCCAGTCCATGGTTGCGTAGGTTTAAGATTTACATTTTAAACGCGAGCCGTAAGAGTGACAGAGATTTGTTGCGGGCACAACTCCATTCGACAGACAATGGTAAAGCAAGTTATTATTAATGATGATTTTAGGAATAACGTAATGAAATAAAATAAAATAAATACTGAATTTAATGCAAATTAAATTTTAATACAATATCAAATTATTTTCTCAGTATTTATTTATTAAAAAATTACATAACTATATAAACAAATTTTTAATCATACATAACTTTGTCAATAAAATAGCTCCGATTTTTCCGATTCTGATTCGTCAGAAGTGGCTACGTCAAAGTATATTTCCTCATCGTTTTCTTTTTCGTCCGATACTGTGAGTACATCCTCAACTTGCAAAGGTGTGGGATCTTCTAAAAACCATCTTGGTTTTAAATAGCCATCCATAAACCAGCCACAATCTTCAGGATTTAGTTTGACGCACCTTGCATCTGTTGTATGCAGCCACATTGAATTGACATATATGGTTCGTAAGACTCTTTGTTAGAGAAACTTCCAGCATGGTGTAATCAGATTAGAGTCTATACCTTTAATCTTATTTATAAATTGTTCTTGGTCATTATGTGTTGCGTATGTTTTTTGGAACAGCTGATATCTAACGTTATTGATATTGTAACAATTTTTAACTTCATACAGAAGGGCAGTAAACTCCTAAACATATTGAATTTTTTCGTCGACGAATAGATCTACTGGGTCCGTTAACGATGCAAATATTTTCTGGAAACCCGTTCGTTTAGAAAATATTTTGAAATGTTTGACTTTTGTGTTATCACTGCCCGTAAATGCGTGGAAAGCTGGCAAACCCAAGCATAAAGTAGGACCCAATTTCATTGCAAGCTCAGTACAGTTAATACAATTAAGATCTTTCTTGTTACTTTTCTTAGACGATGAACCCGCCAACCAAATTTGAGTCTCCGGAATTTTGTGGATAGTGGCCAGTAAAATTACTAAAACATCGGTGTCATTCGCTTTGACCAATATTTTCGAATTAGGTGGCGTTTTTGATATATGGAACATCATCCGCGTATCTGCCTCTTTATGTTGGCATAAGTAATTTTCTTCTTCATGTTTTACTACGTGATTTTTGACTGTATGGTACGAAAAACATTGTTCTTTAACTGTTATACAAATTTTTTTATTTTGGATTATTGACACTAGATGGTCTTTTTTCAAGTAATTAGCCAAGAATTCAACTAAAGCTTCTTTGAAACGGGAATTTTTTAAACTTTCCAGAAAATCATTAGGCCTTGGTTGAAGAGGCCTTTGGATGACGTGTGGTCTATTGAACTTTGATGTTTGCAATTCTTGATAGAGGGTGTTAGGTGAATATCAAAAATAATGTGTGTTTCAGAGGCGTTAGTTGAGCATAATTTTATTAAGATAGATTCAGCAATCTTATCAAATGTCTGCAGCATAGATGATCCGATTATATATAAGTAATAAAAACCGTCTATTATTTCAATATCGATACCGATATGCTGATATAGACTCTGCGGCTAGATTATATGTCAATTAATTTGAGGTATCAGCATTTATGGTCAGTTTTAAGGTTAAATCAACATGTGATCGGGAGCAACTAGATTTAGTACGTCTGATACCAAATGCTCCTAGTCTAAATCCAGATACCACACGCCGATTACTATTCTGTGCCTTTCTAAGATTGTTCAGGTACGTAACGGACCACCTGGCATAATTTGGCTGGTTCAATGAAAAGAAGAAATCGGATATGTTGTAAATGGTAACTATGTACAGCTCAAAGTCACTGCACCGGATGCTTCTTGAAAATCGTTGAAACAAAATAATAAACTCACAGTACTGGAGATAGTATTGAGCGGTCTGTGTAAGTCATTTCAGTCTCCAACTCTTTGGCCAAGTTATATCCAATTGTGTGACCGTATCTGTTGAGTATTGTGATAACTGGGCGTGAATTAGTCAGAGATTTCAAAGCCAATCCAAGATTTATATTTTTCTCAGGCTTAAATCGACCCTTCGTTATCATGAAAATTATGTCACTACATAGTGACCTAATTTTAACAGTAACTAGGGTTTGAATCATCATGAGAAATATCTGGTCATCCGATTATATCGTACATGAACTCATACAGTTGCTCTGAAATCGTGCATTCTCCGTTTATTACATCATCTACTGTTAGTCGACTAGGCAGTTTTTGCCTAGGCATACTTTTAACACAATGTCTTAAGCTATATGCCACGTCTTGAAACCTAGAGTTTTCTAGTCCTTCCAGTTGTACAGCTTCAATTGCCAGTGTTGATTTGTCCATATCATTGAGATATGTAATCTTTTTATTATGGGGTCCAGTAGATGATTCAATTGTAAGAAGGTCGCCAAATACTTTTGCTATTTTTTTTCAAGATATTCACTCCGATAAAGTAAAAAATCTTGAGGTAGATTCTTATCCGCTGCAAACTCCAGCAACAAAGCTTTATACCGAGAGAATAGTTGCGTGACGTACTTTATGATTATTGATGATCACTTGCTCTATAAATGTTGCTAGAGAGTTAAACGCTAACTTATGTCTATCTCGGTCTTTATGCCAATTGGAATCAGTGTGCTCTTCAGTTTGGCGTTTCATCCGTACTTGATATGATGAGAAACAAGTTGGATGATACGCGACAATTTGATTCTCAAGTTTATCAAGTACCTCAGAATCATTAGATGTTGACGCAATTTTTTGAAGCGTAGCAACAGTAGCTTCAGATTTCGGAAAAATTACCTTTATTCTTCGCTGACCAATTTTCTTTCCAGTACAGTTGCAAAATAAACAAACTATTTCTTTATTTGTTGTGATACACGACGGTCGCGAGGAGGAAGTTTCAGCAGAAGAGGCATCAACCCCAAGCTCTAAGTTTGATAAGGCCCCACCCTCTAATATTACTGAATCATTTGGTGCTGTTTGGTCAGGTGTCATTGATGAATCAAAATCTACCTCGCCTGAGGATACATCACTTGGTACCTAGGACAAATATTTTGTTGCACAAATTTTAACAAGTAGTTTAATTTTTGATTAAAATTTAAGACACACATAAATATAGTTGAGTCCAGTTATTATTGTTTAATCTGTTGATATACAAATAGACGGACATGACAAATTTGATTGAAATGTTTTTCTTTACCTTTGGTAAATCGACAGTATGATCTGGAATGTTTATTCCTGTGAGATGAATATCAGTTGGTTCCACCTTAAAAATTGATAAATTATTGTCTTTCGAATGGAGTAGTGCCCGCAATGCATCTCTGTCACTCTCACCGCTTGCGTTTTAAATTTGCATATAAAATCTAGGCAACCATAGGCTAGACCAACTTTTAACAAGGCAACCAAATACAGTTAGATTAAGAAAAAATAAGCTTTCATTTGATATAAACTAAGATTAAATAACTTATGAGAGTATATTAAAAACATTTACTCACCTGTTTATATCAGGTAACTTTGCAGTTGCGCAGGGGGTAGACAGGCAACCAATACTTTTCTAATTCTGTTGGGTATATTCTCTTAACTGGAGTACAATTTTTTTAAATAACTAATGAGAGATGTAGTTTAAATAAATTTAATTAAAAATTGAATTATTTATTATTATCCGTACGTCATTTAACTAGGCAACCTATTTGCGATGTGTCAATGTGCACATTATCTATCATTTATTCCTTATCACCAATAAATAACAGATTAGGGTTGGATCTTAGACTATGTGTGAGGCAAGCTACATAAGAGCATGACCCATAATCAAGTAAGCCTTAGTGTCACATACGACTACGAAAAACAAATGCATAAGAATTGTACCATTGAGAAAACAAAAATTAGGGCACCTTGGTTGTCCACGTTTATACAATTGTTTACTTCTATTTCATCTTGCCCGGAGGTTACTACTTTACTTCACTTTTTATGTCGTTTTATTTGTGGTTTATAGTTAATACATTGCTATGATATAAATGATCTCAACTGAAAACTTGCTTGCTTGATGCAGAATTCTTGAGAAAAACGTAGCTGCAGCATTAGGATGGTTTATTATTATTTTTTATATTTGCAATTAATGTCCGTGTTCAATTATGGTGAGGGTTGTTTCAAACTCAATCATAATCCTGAAGTTTAAATCTATCACTAAACCTACAACACAATTAGATTTAGGTTATAAAATTAGATGAATTTTATGTAAGTAAGCCAAGATCACGTGAATGGCTAAAACGAGGATGTAAAGAGTAAGAAATGGGGATTTAAATTAAAGTGGATATAATAAAGACTTGGATAAACAAGTATGTTAGATAATAATTGGTTACAAGAGAAAATTAGATAAAAAAGGAATAAAAACGCTTTGGTGTACCAGAGGTCATTGACGCCATGAATGTAAAACTTTCACTTAAGATTTCTTTGCGGGGCAACAAATTTTAGAAAACAACTCCGAGATAAACAAAAGTAAGTAAATGGGGTACATAAAAATGATAATAGTTAATAGTGACACGAGAAATTACCAAACTAGAAAAAAACTGATGAACATTAGTAATGGTACGACGAGGCTATCAATAGACGACGTTAGAAAAAAACACAAACGACGCGCTAAATTTAAAAGATTCAAAGGGAAAAACAAAGAAAAAACAAGTGTGCTTTGATAAGATTATAAATACAAATGGAAAAAGGGAGGCTAGGGCTTTTTGATAAAACCGAAAGAATAGACGCATTTAAATTGATGTCGCTTTTCTATATAAAAGTTAGAAATGAGTTAAGAAAATTGACAAATAAATTTAGTAGAGAGAAAAATGGTGCAACGATATACCTGGGAGGTTATCACAAAAATAATGCCAAACATTAATAGTGGTAAAATTGTTCTAACAAACTGCCTGCAGTGATTTTTACCGAGAAAGTTGTCAAAAATAATTACGAAGACGTAGCGTAAGCAGCGGAAAGTTTCTATCGAAAGAGGTTTCCAGGTACCTTCAAGATAACCTAAAATTTTTGGAGACTTAAAAAGATTCTATTAAGGGAGAAAGAAATAGTTACCATTCACATATGACTGAAGGTTAGTTTTATGTAGTTGTAGCTTAGCTGTAAGATACTGTTATAATTTATTTAAAACGATCACGTTAAAATAACCAGATGCTCTTCAAACGGCCTCCAGTAGGGCATATAGTAGAAAGCGCGCGTTTGTACAATAGTGAACTTACACTCCGAGTTCTCTCACTCCCGATGAGTCCCAAAAGGACGAAACAGCTGTCGGGTGATTCTCAGTGTTTGTTTGCTATTGTACAACCTCTTGCGTACTTTTACTGCAGGCGATTCGAAATTTTTATACTTGCCAACTGTTATGTTGGCTATAATTATTGAAGAATCGACTATGTAACTGCTTTACATACCTGTCGGCAAAGTTGCGAACATTTACGTACGTGAACGCTTTCACGAGTCGACACTAGATGTCGAAAAAACTTATCGTATATATATATACATAAAAGTTTACCTGAACTGTTCATCTTATTCTTTGTTAAATTGTAAATAATGTAGGAAAGCCAAGGTTAATAATCTTTAACGTAAATATACTTATTTAGCATGTAGAACCAAAGTGTCCTATTTTTTGATTTCTCAGCTGTATATTTAGTCTATGTAGTGTTAATCGAGAATAACTATTTTACTATTAACTTAAGTGATACAAAATCTGATTGTTTGAAAAATTATATTCACAGTAATTTTACATCTTAGACCCTTTTAATTTAAAAGAAAGTAGTGCAAATAAACTACAAAAAAAAGATATAATTTTCACAAACTTATCTCTTCTAGCACTGGTTCTAAACATTCACTAGTAAAAGAATTCAAAATGTTGCCATATACTAGAATTTTTGTAGTTTATTAGCACCTCCTCCGTTTGAATAAAATGGTCCAGGATTATCATCCTCGTAAAATTACTTGATAACTTCTACAACTTGTGTTATATTTAAATATAAAATAAAATATAAGTTGTTCTATTTAAAAAAGTAAAAAAAATTTATAATAACTTTTTAATAATTAAAACGTTGATAGTAAGCTGTGACCTTTGTATAAATTACAAATGTAATTTAGATACCTCACGATGCTCTCTTAAAGACAAAGACGTAAGAAAAGGAATATATAAATAATAATTGTAAAACTTGTTAAGTAGGTACCTACCATACAGTGTGATTTACAAAATATGCTAACCTAATACATATGTTCGTCCGAATAAAACGTATGTACTTATTTTATCATCGTGACGTCACTTCAGTTAATTTATTAATTATATTTTAGTCTACGTAGATTTACCATTTATGTTGACCATTATATTTAAGTAAGTAGCTTTGTACATTTAATTTATCTGACCTTCATTTTCTAAAAGTCAAAGTTACTCAAATTTCTGTGATATTAGTTTTAAGGTATATACTTGTTCAGACCCTATATTTTTTCATTTTTTTAATGTACAGATGCCTCATAAAGACCAAACTTTTCCGGTCGAAACGTCGGCAAACAAAAAGTCTAGGGTTATAATTAATGACTCCTGCGCGGAAGCCTAACTCCTAAAGGAAGGTGCAATAATTAAGTGGGAAGCCACAATTAATTTAATGGATTTTCTTATTTAAAATATCCATAGTATCATCTGTTTCAACAATGCCAGCTACTGAAAGAGACTTCATTTCAGCCCATTATGTATGACTTTAGTCGATACTTAAACTCAATGGGATCAGAATGATCATGAAAACCCCCTTTGCTTGCAATATTGAGAAAAAACATTATAAAACGTTTTGGTTGAGTCTGATAGTTAAAATATACTTATTGTTGTATCGTCTCTTTAAATCTTTAGAGACGAGTTGCTAATTATTATTCTTGAAAACGAATAATACATAATATTTTTATTTTAGGTTATCATATTTACCTTTCTGAAATGAATATAGAGTCCGTCTATTTTTAACTTTAAGCTTATGCATAACATCCGTCATTTTGTTAGTAACTTTATTCTGAATTTCTAATGCAATAAGCTTTTTTTCCAATCTCTTGTATCGGTTGCAACGACATTGAAACAGTCGAACCGGTCATTAAAAAGTTTTAAAACTCAGCAGTTTCTACTCAATTCTAATTTTGAATGTGTCTAAACATTCTACAACACCTTATTACTTGTGCAATAATTGTACGAGAGAATAATTTTGCAGCATGCTTTAGCTAATGCATTGCAGCACACTGCTATTAAGGGTGTCATGGGAAATTTTACAGGTTATGTTTAAATTAAAAACACCTGTTGTTTTAATAATACTCTTAATAATAATAATAATAATAACAACAATTATAATAATTATAATCAAAGAGTGGAAAATATTCTCCAAACTGGAATCAATGGGAAAAACATGTTCAGGGCGCTTAACTGAGCTTGAGAAACTGGAAAAAGATACACGTGTTTTGCTGACACATACAGTACACTATCTTAAGTCAGCTCTACAGCGAATGACACTTCCACGCTGCCAACGAGGACGCGGTCTAATAAACATCAGTAGACTATGTCGGAAGCAAATTTAGACCCTCCAAAAATATTTTGCAACACAAAACGCCACTATACATAAAACCATCCGACAATAAGTACATTTTATTAGACCCCCTCTATGATACTGATTGCAAATTTTACTCAGACAGAAGAATTTTTCATCGCAATTCAAGATTAAGTAATCGCTACTAGAAACTACCTGAAGTATGTCGTTAGAGCAGAAATAGAAGATGACAAGTGCCGAAGATGTCATCAACAAAGCGAAACTATTCAACACATTACAAGTAGGATTGCCAACCTCTTGTGACCACAAAATACCTCTCTAGACATAATAAGGTAGCAAAAATTGTACATCAAGATCTGACACTGCAACATAGTCTAATAACTGACGAACTGCTTTATTATCGGTATACTGTCTGCCCAGTTCTGGAAAATAACACCCACAAATTATATTGGGACCGCTCTGTTTTGACCGATCGGACTATCACCCATAATAGACCAGACATCATATTCATTAATAAGAACGCTAAGAAGACATTACCGATTAAATATGAGTACCAAATAGTCATATAACATCAAAGCTTATTACACTGAGAAGCAGGAGAAATATCAGCGGCTTAGTGATGAAGTTAGACAGATTTGACAAGAGACAGTAGCTGTAATTTCACTCATAATTTCTGCAACTGGAGTGGTACCAAAGTCCCTTAGAACACATCTACAAGAACTCGGTGTAAAGAACAAGATTGCAGTAATCCAGAAAGCCGTCATACTCTCTGCATGCTCAATTGTACGCTTTTTCATGAACTTTAGACCATAGAATTAATCAATAGATATAAGTGTCTTGCTGCGGCCGATACTTGCTATTCACCCACAAATCGTGGAGATTTACAATGAATCATAATAGTAATAATAATAATAATGATAATAAATTAGCACCGCTAAGGTACTCAACATTTCGTTGACCGTTAAGTTCTTAAACAATTTTTTTCTATGTTGTTTTATTGTCAAGGATAAATCCATAGTCAAGGAAATTATTGCCGACCAGTTTAAGAAAATGGGGCACATCAGCAAAAAACATAAATATTTCACCTGTAACGGTATGTGGAAACTATGTTTTATTAACATCGACATTTAATTGTATATGCAATCCTACATTACCTCTACCAAGATCACTAACTATAGCTATCACATAAAAACCTAAAACAAACATAAACAAATAATTTAATTTAAAAATATAATATACACAAACCTCAACGTATTTTATGATTTCTTTTAATAAACTTTGCAATTATAGTTAAAAAATATTAATTGCTTTCAGTGGCTAAATAGGCCCCGTAACATCACAACCTAGGCTTGAAAAGGGGGTTTCATTATTTGTTTGATCATTAGCCTTGTCGTAAGTGTATAATGATTGCAAGGAGGACCAATGAGAACACACATCTGAACTAATGCAGTTTAATAACATATATTGCATCTACGATACAACAAACATAAATGGAAATTGTGTACACGGGAACTGATTATCAAATAATTAATTAAGGGAGGTTCGAACGTTATGTATGTCTATATAACAAGGTAGATGTTAAAAAATTAATTAATGAACGATTAGACTAGCTAGTGTAACCTCTTTTTTCACGCACCCTATACTCGGCGTAACTCTTAACCTCAAATAAATAAGTATAGTTATTAATCGGTGTAACCGGGTGAAACTCCCTTTTACAAAAGGTACAACAATTATTATGCTTAAAGCTTATGTTTATATTTATGTGCACGATTGTTTTATCGTGTTGCAAAGAGGTGGGCGAGTATATAACCTTATCAACGATGATAATTGTCACGAGAAGCATCCTGGTGGGAACCAGCACAGTGTGCACTAGCGTATGCTTCATCGATTTAATAAATTATAATAAAATCAGACCTGATTGCGGTAGAAGGAAAGGCGAAGTGCTGTTGAGGGTTACCGTATCGATAAAACTGGTGATGGTGTGCAGATGGTTCGTTGTTGGTGAAGCTGTTGCTGTTTATGCACGAAGCTGTGCCTAGAGTCTTGTCGACGATGATTGGATGCCCGAAGCTGAGAATTTAGAGCCAAAGTCGACGGAGTTTGAGAACGAGAATCGTTTAGGTGGAGATAATGTACACTCATGAAATTTAAAACATCGACACCATAATTTCTGTAAACAAAAGGTTGCACATTGTAAAGCGGGCTTAAGGGTATTATTTACAATTCTAACAGCAGGTAGTCTCAGCAGGGGTTATCTTATAGAAGGACTGTAGAATGAATCATTACACTAAGCACGTTTTAGAAAATAGGTAATTTACGTTGCTTACTTATTTTTTTCTTTAAAGAATATATTTGAAGGTATCGCTAATTAAACACCATAGCTCGATTAATTATCGAATCAAAATTTTGTTTAGGAAATGTTTACAAAATAAAATTAGAAATAATTTTGATTTAAAAACGTCTACAAGCAATAACTTTTAAATTAAATCAAAAACTAAACATGGTTATTTGGGTTGACTGATTATTACTTATTTTTAAATAAATCTAACCTACTAATTATTGTAAGTTATTAAAAAAATCATTAAACTCTCTATTCATAATATTTAGTCCTTACAAAATGTATATTTTATGACGTTTCATTTTTTTCTGTAGTTAATATAAAAAGTGAAAATAAAAACTAAGGCAATTCTTATTGTCAACGTATATATTTAGTTTTTTGACAAGAATTTATTACATAATTATAATTAAGATACCAAGTTATAGTTTAAAATTAAATGAAAACTTTTTTTTTAAATAAAGGTATTACTATATAAATAAATATAAGAAATCAATAATGGGTGTGACCTCCATTATTATTGATACATTCTTGGAGGCGTCTGCTCATTGACGCTATCAAGGTATCAATATAATTAATATTAATCGTTTCCCATGCGGTATCAATGGCTGCAATTAGTGCATTACGGTTTACTGGTATAAAATTTGGCCCTTGTTGTCTTCGGATAACAGCAAGTATTCGAGCCCAAACATTTTTGATAATGTTAAAATCTGGGCTTTTTGCTGGCCAGGGTAACAGCTTACTTGTTGGAAAATATAATCTTCACCTGGATAAAACACTTCGACTGAAGGTTTCATAATAATTTCCAAAATATCTAAATACGCAACAAAATCAAGACGTCCATCGATAGCCCAAAAAACTCCTGGACCCCGAGCGCTAACCCAACCCCACACATTTACAGAAAAATAACCACTTCGTTTTTTAGGACAAATGTGATTATTTTTGTAACGAGTTCCTTTCATTCTAAAAACTTTTAGTGGTCCATCGTTGCGACTATTGAACGTTTTTTTGTCGCTAAAAATCACTCGATTCCAAAATTCCAAAGGTTCGTTCACATGTCGCCTTGCAAATTCCAGACGACGTCTCATATTTTCGTCACTGAGAACTTCTTTTGCAGCAGCATTATACTTCTTTATTCCCATCTCCTTTAATCTTTTTTGTGCAATTATACGGCATCCGGGAAAATTTGTATCTGCTATAGCCCTGGAGTATGTAGCAAATGGTTGTTCTGTTACGTAATGAAACAACTCGAGATCTTGAGCACGTGTAGATACTTTAAGTCTACCACTTCCGATGGCTCTTTCCAAATTGTGTTCAAGATTCCATTTTACTCGGTAATGCCCTACTGTGCTTTTTGGTATATCTAACATACGTGAAATTTCACGCACGCTACGGCTCGCCGCTAATTCCGAAACAATCCGCGCTTTCAAATCAGCACCGAGATGAGGTGGCATTTTCACAACACTTGAAATTTTAAACTAAAATGGAATTTACATTTCTTACTTTATTTATTGGTTCACACTACCCTTCTCAAACAGTAGGTAATTGTTTATTTATTACATACTTCTAATGACCAATGTAACAACCCTTAGAGCAATATGACTCAAAGAAAGTAAATTAAACAAGCAAGGATATTAGTAGTTATATGATGCCGATCCTAGACCACATTAGAAGTGGCCCAGGATCGGGATCAGGGTTTCGGGAAAGATCGTATGTAAACGTGAAGGGCAAAGCACTTCGGCAGTGGCCTAGAATCGGCATGTGGTTTTGAGGAGAAAGTGGTAGGATAATGTCTGGTATGATCGTAGGAAGAACATGAAGCTCTTGCTGCCGGTTATGTAAATGGAGGTAGTACATTACGTTTTTTGTGTTTTAAATGTGTTTACACTTTATGTACTATGTAGATGTTATTTGTCAAACATTGTGAAAAAAGCTAATTTAAATTCTAGTTTTACATTTATTTTAAGTTGATTGAATTTTCTTTAGATCAATTTCTTTGTATTTACGCAATATTGTTCTTGTTTATCCAGCTATTGTGCGTTGAATCAAACCCTAACCATTTTACAAACAGTTTAGAGCCTTTTTTTCTTAAAACTTTTTCAACTAAGTAAGTGTCTTTGTGTTTAACTTTTTGCAATTCCATTTCATAAAACGCTCCTAAAATATTTTCATTTTTCATATCTTTTAATAAATATGTAGTTGGGTTAGTTAATTTAATTTTTCTAATTATAAAAATTTCGTTAGACCAATTAGGTGTATAACCTTTTTCAAATTCTTTTCGATATTTGCTAATTCTTACATGATCCCCAACCAAAAATTTGTTGTGTTTACTTGCTATTTTTACGTGTGAGTATACAGATTTTAAAATCCGTTTTTCATTCTTTTTGTTGACCATTGATGGTTTCATTCGAATTGTTCGATGAAAGGAGTTATTATAACGATTTGTAATATCATCTAATATGTTTATCCATTTGTAATTACCGCGTAAACTAAACTGTTTCCACATGATGTTTTTTAATGTGCGATTAACGCGTTCAACAATAGAAGCTTTTTTAGTGCTAAACGTGCTGTAATGGTTGATTTTATATTTTTTCATCAATTTTTGAAATGTGTTGTTGTAGAACTCCAATCCTTCATCAGTTTGTAAATTTTTTGGTGAATACTTTAAATGTGACAAGATTTTTTCCATTGCGTTCGTTACATGTATCGCATTTTTTAATTTTAATGGAACCGTCCAAACATATTTCGAAAAACAGTCAATTACAACAAGTATATATTTAAACTGGTTATTTTCATTTGCATACGAAACCATATCTACTAAATCAGCTTGTAATGTTTCATTAATACCTCTTATTATAACACGTCGTCTTTTGAAATTGATTCTTGCTGGTTTATGTAGCTCTGATACTATATCTGATTTTGTAGAAGATGGGATACATTTTTTGTTGACTTCTGTCGAATCATTTTTTTTATACTGAGTTAGTTTCAATGTTAATAGGACATTTAACTACTATTTCAGCAAATAATTTATGAAATCTGTTAGCGAAACTGTTTTGCTGATTATTTAATTCAAAAGATATAACATCCCCCATTTTAAGTAGACAATTAATAGCATCATTGCTAGTGTAAGGTTTTCCATTTATGTTCAATACCACATTGTCAATGTTAATAAGTACTCTTTCAATTACACCCATTCTTAATGGAAACGAATATGTGGTTTTGTCTGCAGGCAACAAAAACTTATGCTCTACAACTCTACTTGATTGAAATGATAGAATATGACTATAAAACATGTTATTAAAAACATTATGCGGTTCATTTTGGATATTATGATCGGATGTTTGGTTATGTTTTATTATATGACGACCAAACTTGTCTAGAGTCATTTTCTTAATAAATTATATTCGCTTCTCGTAATTCTTCTAAAATGGAGACAATTTCGTTTGTGTGATTTGTATGACCTGCTGTTTGAGACGCTACTAACAATTTTAACCTATCAACTAATTCATTAGCATTATCCCAATAAATATAATCAATGGGACGATTGTTCACTTCTTTGAATAATCCCTTACCTAAGGTTTTTTTTGGTCTCTTTGGTGTTTCAAAATAGTTCGGTTGATTAAAATATAGAGGACCGATAATAGATTTATATTTTTCTGATCTGGTTCCTAGTATTTTACCATTAGGATCAAAATTACTTCTGCAAGCATTACTAATATCTAAAATCTCTTTGTATTTATACAAATCGTCTTGAGTATAAGCAATAGGAGTGTTTTTAAATAATAATTCGTACAATCCTGGTGACGCTTTATAAAAATTTTCATTTACTTTTAAGTCTGATCCAACAAATTCTACTACAGCTGTTCCTATATAGAACTTTTCTTGAAAGCTGTCATGTCGTATACCAGTTCTATGATCAAACTGCCGTTTTTATCATGTATCATGGCGTCTATATATTTTCGAGGCAGTTCATCGAAAGTTGCTAAATATTCATCATAAACGTTAGTATCAAGAATTGGTTGCAAATTTTGTTTGCTTTCTTCAACCGAATGTTGAATTAAATCATCCAAATCATAATCGTCTGCAACATCTACTGGTTCTGAAACAAAAACTGTCTCTTCGCCGTCGTTTATTAAGTCTGTCGTTGGCACAGGATTTTTACTTAAACCATTTTCGTCTTCTATTTCACCCATTTTTTCGTCTTTTAATGCTTGAATTTTTTCCTAAGATTTGAAAATTTTGTGTTAAAACTATTATCATTTTTCTCTTAAAGTTAGATATTGGTGTTGATTCAAACATAGGATGTTTACTTCGTGATTTTACATTTGCTTCATCTTTTTTATTTACATGTAATTGATCAGATATTGTTTCTAATCGTTTTGTAATGGGAAAAAAGGCCCTTTCCTGTGTAACTTCATTCCGTTTTAGTAATTCAAACTTTCGTTTTACTTCTTCTCTCTTTTTTAATAAGTTTTTAGTTAGTTCAACTTCATTTGACAAATTATTGTTAAAATTCATCACGTAAGAGACTAGACGTACGTTTATTACTTTAAATGTTTAATGAATAACTTGTAAAGCTTCTTATATATATGTACCATATCTAAATAAAACCACTAGCCAACCAAACAGTTTAAAAGTAAAGAAAACACAACTAATAAATTAAAAAAAATTGTTGTGTTTACGAAATATGTAACAATATTGTAAGTAAACTCAACAGTTTTTTAATACAGCTTATAAAAACCATTTTATTCATATTTTGATTGCGCTTGTATATACAATTACAAAAATGATCATTCTTAAGTTGAAAAAGGTTGAATAAAACAGTCAAATCCTTTTCTGTATCTACCAAAATTAATATCCCTTTCTTTGTCAATAACTAAAAATCCATAACTTTCATTCCAACATAATGAACACATTTTCTTAAATTCATCAAACGTTAAATCCGTACCAACACTATCATCATAAATATGACGTAAATTTAATGTATCTTGTTTAAATAATATTATGAAGTTAGCGTTATCTCTGATTAATTGTTTTGGAATGCGGCTGTAAGTTTGACATAAATAAAAACAGTCTATATCATTGTGTCGACCCATACTAAAATATTCTTTCATTAAATTTTGTTTGTCACAAACTACATCATCAAAAATAAATACAGAATTAGATTTTGCTTTTGATGGTGAAGGTATATTACTTTCTAAATTATTAAATGCAAAATAATTTATACCTTCTATAGGCATCAATAAATTTTTCAGGTATTGATATTTTGGTTGAAAAAGTGATTTTGAATAAACGTAAACGTTTTTGAAACGCAATCCGTTGATGTGTTCAATTAAGCTAAGCATTACGTTAGTTTTTCCACAATTTGATGGCCCCACAATAAGGCCACGAACGGTTGATGGCAGTAACTCACCGTGCCTTTTATTAGTGTTACTATTTTGTATGTCATTATTAGACACCGTTAGTGCGATTGGTTGTTGCACAATTCGCATTTTAATGAAAACTAAAAATTATGTAGGTTTGAAAACTATAAATGCACTAGTTTTTTAAAGAATAATTAGTATCTGTTTAACCGTATGTAATAAATCTTATACATGTTAATTCGGGACTTTGTCAAACCACTTAACAAAAAAATTATCATAAATATAAAGGTAGCGGTCTTGTAAATTCAGTTATAAATAACCTACCATTTGAACTACACATACCAGGATATAATTTTTGTGGACCAGGAACAAAATTACTTGAACGACTTGAAAGAGGGGACCGGGGTATTAACCAATTAGATGAAGCCTGTAAAGAACACGATATAGCTTATACTAACAACAAAAACATTGAAAACAGGCATAAAGCGGACAGACGTCTATTGCAAAAAGCTAAATTTATATTTTACTCTAATTCACCGTTTAAAGAAAAAATATCATCTTTAGGTGTAATAGCTGCTATGAAAACAAAAGTAAAATTAGGAATGGGTTGTTCCTCTAGTAAGAAGAGATACCTGACAAAAAGAAAGAAAGTTAGAAAACACGCGGAAAAGGATTAAAATTTAATGATCTAATTAAAATTGCAAGATCTGCATTAAGAGGAAAAAAATTGGGACTGTCAGAGGTGCTACAAAAGCAGCAATAAATGCTTTAAAATCTCTGAAAGATCGGAAGAAAATAAAACACGCTCGAATAATTCCGGTGCCAAAGGTTGGCGGATTTTTACCATTAATTCCCATTTTTGCCGCTCTTGGTGCAATAGGATCGTTAAGTGGGGGAGCAGCAGCCATCGCAAAAGCAGTAAATGCGGCTAGAAGTGCTAAAGATCAACTTAAAGAAAACCAAAGGCATAATCAAACTATGGAAGCTATAGCATTGAATAAATCTGGAAATGGTTTATACTTACAACCATATAAAAAGGATATGGTCTTTTTAGGACCACGAAAATACAAAACAAAATTGGATAAAACTTCCTAGACGGCCGTTAACTAATATAGATCTAATCCATTATGCAAAAAGTTAAAGATAAAACATTTTCGGGGGTTTTATGAAAGATGGATTACCAAAATCAATAAAATTAAAAGAATGCGGTATATTAAATTTAGATAATCAAAAGGTGAGGGAACTCATTGGACAGCTTATAAAAAAAATTGGCGAACGTGCTATGTATTTTGATAGTTTTGGAAATTTACAACCTCCATTAGAATTAATTGAATACTTAAAAAGCGGCGGTCCTTGTAGCATAATTTACAATCATAAAAATTTTCAGTCGTTTAATAGTTTCAATTGTGGACATTTATGTTTGAAGTTTTTATATAATAACAATAATAATAACGGGCTTCTCGGTAGACCACATAGTTAGATGTTGGCTTTACAACCGAAAAGACCCGGGTTCAAATCTCTCTACCAACAAAAACTTCTAAATTGATATTGAAACTTTAACTCCATCTAGTAGGGCAAATTAAAATTAATAATATTTGGTTATTATATATTCTAATCCGATAACACTTAGAAGGTAAGTTAATATCCACATTTAGTTACAGGTTAGCATGTGTTCCACATTTACTCTGACAGGAACAGATTCTGTTCTTTCTAGTAAGTATTATCCACCGATCATATTAGATGGTGACAATTATGGTTTGGGGTTGATAAACTTAGAAACGTTTAATACAATAGCAAACATAGACAATAGTAATAACAAATTTTATTTTGTACTTCAAAATGGTAAAAAATCTTACATCGAAATTCCTGAAGGTTCTTATGAGATTGATGATATAAATAATTATTTAAACAAAACTCTTACAAAGTATGTAATAATGGAAAATAAGAATGCAGATGAACCTTTACCTTTGCCTGTAATTCATATAAAAGGAAATAACAACACTTTACGATCTGAAATTAAATCCACGTTAGATATAGATTTCTCCAAAGAAGGTTCTATAAGTGAATTATTAGGTTTTAATCCAAGAATTTTAAAAGCAAACGTAAGAAACACATCAGATTTTCCATGCAAAATTTTTAAATTGAATGCGCTGTGCATAGAATGTAATATCATATCTAGTTCGTTCAGAAACGGTGAGCCAGTGCATGTAATTCACGAATTTTTTCCATCAGTCCCACCTGGATATAAAATTATTGAAACTCCTTCCAACGTAATTTATTTACCAATTAACACTAAGCAAATAGATGAAATTACTATAAAAATAACAGATCAAGATCGAAACTTAGTCAATTTTAGGGAGAAGTGATAACGATAAGACTGCATCTTCGAAAATATAATAAATCTTTGTGATGGGAATAATTTTTATAAAAATAAAAACGGAAGTAAACAATTATATATTCCAAATACTCTGAAAGATTATATAAATCCAACAAATAAATCTAAATTTATCAGTCGGCGTACTAGAATCAATCCATTAACACGGCAGAACAAAGAATTTCTGGAATCTTTAGGAGTTCAAGTGAGAAAACAAAAATGAATTATGAAACTTTAAATGTAAACGAAGCACCATTTTTGATGGTACCATTGTATACGCCGAAAAACGAAGTCACCCACCTTATGCCTCAAGTTCCTTCAACAATAACGACGAAATAAGAATTCCTATACAACAACAAGACATATACACGGTACCTTGGTGTAGTTCTTTACATATTCAAGGAAGTGTAGAAGCATATAATGATCAAAATCAAAAGATCCAAACACCTCTTATTCAATTTGTTAATATGGGAATTTTATTCTTATTCGATGAAATTCGTTTAGAAGTTGCTGGAGAAGTTATAGATCGTGTTAGAAATCCGGGAATTACATCTGTTTTAAAAGGTTATGCATCTTATAATAAAGGAGAAAGCAAAGCGCTTGAAAACGGTGGTTGGTTTCAAAAGGTAATTCGACATTAATGGATAGAGCGACGGGTAGTTTTGAAGCTGTTATACCTCTTCATGTGATTTTAGGATTATGTGAAGACTTTAAAAGAATTGTTATTAATTGTAGACAAGAATTGGTGATGCTTCGCAGCAATACAGACAATAATGCTTTAATATTTGATGATAATACAAAATCGGTAAAAGTTCAACTACATAAGATAATATGGCGTGTTCCACATGTATCTGTTTCTATTAAAGAACAATTAAAGTTGTTGGATATTGTTAAGAGTGCAAGAGAATTATACATTCCATTTAGAAGTAGAGAATTGCATGAGTATCCAGTATTACCGCAAACACAAAACCACACTTGGGCTATTAAAACTTCTGTAGAAAAACCTCAATGTATAATTTTTGGTTTTCAAACTGATAGAAAAAATAATATAAGTAAAGATTGCAGTCGTTTCGATCATTGCAATTTGACAAATATTAAGGTTTTTCTTAACGATACTTCTTATCCCTATGACAATCTCAATTTAAATTTTGGAAAAAATCAGTACGCACTACTGTATGAAATGTTTTCAGAATTTCAACCTTCATTTCTTTATAAAGATAGCGAACCAATATTTACACCAGAGGAATTTAGGGATATGCTCCCATAGTAGTAATAGATTGTTCTAAACAAAAAGAAGAACTCAAAAAAGGTCCGGTGGATATAAAAATTGAATTTGAAACAAATGTAAATATACCTGATAAAACTACAGCATATTGTTTAATACTTCATGACAGAATTGTAAAATATGTTCCAATAAGACATATTATATCACTAGTTTAGTATATGTAAATTATGTATACATGTAAGGTAAAATGAGGTGCAAAATAAAACACTATAAACACAACAATTCTTTTATTTATTTTTAATTATTTGATAGTAACATTAACAAAGATAATGTTTCTTCATAATCCTTCAAAGTAGATGAAGGCCATCTTCCAGAATCTGGACCACATGTCCATCCTAATACCGCTTCCGGATTTTGTTTTCCTCTCTCGATGTTATGTTGAATCCATAATAATAGATCAGCATGTTCTTGATTATTGAGACAATCAATTTTAAATGGTATGTTTTTACAGAGAAGTGTAGTCACCATTTTTTTTTAAATTTGACTGTCAGCCAAATACGCTGCCTTACAGACGAATTCGTTTATACATGATTTAACATCTTTATGATTTCTAACAATATTATGAATCGGGTAGTCTAGCATACATACATTATCAATATTAAATCCAGATAGTAGCTTCATAATATACAATTTATGTGACATATTGCGTTCCAACTTATAAAATTCTAAAATTTTGTAAAGTTTTTTAAATTTAATGTTTCATACTTTTGTGTTGTGCAAATATTTACAATATTGTTAACATAATTATCTAAACTGGTCCTCTTATCCAAAAGTAAACCTAAGTTAGTCACAGTTAAGTGTCTTCCATAAGATGCTGTGAAATATACCATATCGTTCGGAACCACAAAATCTTCTTTGCTTAATAAGACGACAAAATTTTCTTTTGCAGCATTGGTGAGACTGGAGCGGACTGCATTCTTAATATGCTTTTCATAAACTTTTTCTTTTGCTTCTTGTGCTTCTAATTCAATTTTAAACATCATTTCCATTGTCTTGTAGAACTTGACTACAATGCACTTTCCGTAATGCAAGCTACGATTTTATAATATTACTCCCTCCCAACGCATTATTCTTTATTCGTAATGTAAATATCCCCATGGTCTTGTATCGGTGCTATTAAAACTGAGTACACGTTTATCATCATAAGGACTAAGAACGACTTTGTTTTGTTTAATTGAAAACACATTGTGTTGTTTAGATTTAATAAGACGTTGAATTGTTTCAAAAATATTTTTATTGAACAAACATTTTTGTAATCCTCGAAAGTTATGGATTTTATGGACGATTTTTACAACCTTTAGACTTTTTATTAACTTTGTAGCAATGTCCTCTTCAACAGTATAAGAGTACATTTTAGATCTAAGCCCTACAAATTCAAGCATTAATTTACCATTATTTTCATCTTTCATTAGTCCAGGCTGTTTTTTGTTTTTTGTTTTATTTGATAAACGTTGTTCGCAGTATAGTCAGAAGTGTCAAAACGATAACTATCTCGTTTAATATATTCATAAATGTCTGCATTTTTAAAACTGTAAATCAAACTGTCCGTATCTGTATATAATAATTTTGAGTTTTGCCCAAACGTTTTTAAAACATAGTCATAATGAAATTCGTATAGAAAAATTTTTGAAACATCTAAAATACTAAATCCTACATAAATAGGTTTGTTAATACAAATTTCCAATTTATTCATTTCAATAATTATCATATCTTCATCAAATACAACCGAACTATGAAAATTTGGTTTTGAAATAAGAGACCGCACCCCCATTGTCCATCCCATTTTGTTACTAATCGTATATCTCTATGCTTTCTAACATTTTCCATGCATTTTCCATATATAGCGTTTATCATTAATTTAAAAAATCTTTTTCAAAGTCATTTTAGATTCCTGTCGTAATTTTGTATTCATATCTATGTATGGCTTTAACCATGGAGATTGACTAAATCTGAGTACTCTATGAACTTTTTAAGTTGCATTCCTAGCCTTAAATACATTTTCAAATTTCTGTAGTGAAGAATATACTGCTTTTTCGGAAATAGAGTTAACAATAACTTTTTCATCTTAGTTCTTGAATGTGGAGGGATCATATGTTCCGGGGCTAACGGTAAATCGCTATGTAAATCATGTAACTGTTTTGGATATTCCAAATCGCACTCGATGATGTAACCAAAAGCAAAATCGTCCGGAGTATTGATAATTTGTAGAATATCATAGTTATCTATAAATTCAAAATTTCCATATGGAAGGTATTGAGACATGGCAGCTCCATATAAATTATTTACATCAAAATACATTAAATATGTACTATCTATATTTATATCAAATCCGTGTTGCATATATTTATTATTTGCTTTTGCATACCTGTTGGAGCATTGAGAAACCCCTCCTCTAATTCCTTTTTCAATAAACATAACTGTATCTATATCGGTAAGGAGTTCTAACGAAACTTTGGTAGTTTTTAGCATTGCATCAAAAGTTAATCCGGGTGCAGTATAATAATGTAAAGGGTCTAAGGTATACGTATTTAAACACGTTTCTCGAAAAGCTTCAAATACATCAGCTAATAGAAGTACATCCGTTTTCAGGTATAAATCGGAATATTCACCCAGATTTTGAATTTTAAAAGTTTTCCAAACATTTATGGCATGATCATAATCTTCATTACTAATGTGTTCATCTCTCAATTGAGAATAAAAATCTTCTTTATTTGGTAAATGGGTTTCTTCCAATTTTGCCCAAGAATCTATATAGTCGTAAGGGAAGATTCCTTTTTGTTTAATAAATTAAATTCTTCCAAATTTTTACAATTAACTTTAGTAATGTATTTACGATCATTTTGTAAATTAGAAGAAAGTTTATCTAAGCTTTGTGGCATGAAACGGAATGAATCAATAAACCTAAGAGTAATACCAAATTTAGGGACAGACTTGCTAAACGAAATATATTTTTCTTTATTCATTGGTAATAGTTTAATGCTTCCTTCAAACGATGTAGCTAACTTTCTAATGATGAAATGTGCATCGTAACCACTTAAGTTATGAAATACAACTGGTATACAATGCTCATCTTTAAAATTTAAGTTGCATGCTTGATGAGCAGCTCCTCTAAATTTTCCAGTTTGGTGATTGTGATCTCGTACTTTAACTTGCGTATCACAAAATAGTTCTTTACAAATATGACATAGTTCAGAAGTAAAAATTGTTGATTTTGTTGGTGATTGAGAATTTCCATTGGAACAATTGTTTTAAGTAGTTCATGGCACATGTGACTAATATCTTTCAATTCGCATACAAACCAATCTATGCAATCAATTCCTCGGTGCATTTTAAACTTCGAAATAGAGTCATCATAAGAACATTTTAAATAATAAGCAACACTAAATGGTATATGTTTTTGGTATGGTGTGCTCTTGTTTTCGGTTTCATTAAGATTACGCTTTTCCAGAATACATTCCAAATCCGCATAAATAACAAATGGAACCTTCTCTTGATAACGATAATTTTTAAATGATAAGTATTTATCCTTTGGTTTTGGTAAAGTTATTGAACACTCATTAGAATTAATACAATAATTTTTATGTTTCTCGAGAATATTTAAAGTTGTGAAGTAATTTAGACATCGTTCACAGATAAAAATCTTATGCTTATGAGATGATACTTGGTTCGATAAAAGAGCAGATAAGTTTTTAATCCAAACAAAGTGAAAACGGAGGTGTATGTCAGATAACTCATTTACACTTGTCTGAAATGTTTTGCTCAAAGGAAGCATAAGGAGATTTATGATTTTGACACTTCTATCGATAACAGGGCTAAGCGAACAAGGTAAAATTTTATTATTTTCAATGCTGAACAAGTTAATGGATAAATTATTAAGTTTTTCAAACCTTCTTATATCTTTTATTGTTATGGGAAAATTTAAACCGTCAGAATTTAAAACATCTTGAAAATGTGGATACGAAGACTTTCTATTAGAATGCGTGTTAACCGGATACAAAGCAGATACGACAGACCAAAGGAAGCAATACGAATCGTTGTTGTTAATGTTTATAACAGCATGTTTCTTCTGAATATAATCTGGAACCGATACATATGTTGAATAACCTACTTTAAGAGGATCATGTTTATTAATATTTACTTTTAGTCCTAAAAGCTCATACAAAGCCAACCCACTATCTTTTTCAGAAAATTCTTCTAGTTTTGTCGCAAGCTTATCAAAGACATATTCTTGATACCATTGTTTTAAATTAGTTGAAATATCTATAACGCTATTTTTAGTACAAAATGTTTTTAAACTTATTTCTCCCGTTTGAGGTTTAATAAAATGAGCGCTTAAAATAACATTTACTTTAAGCATTGATTTTCTGACAGCTTGTTTAATTTTCAAATTAAAACATTTCAAAGATTTCTTCAAAAAGTTAAAGGATCTTTTATATTAATACTTGATATAAATCCTGTACGAATTCTATTGTTGAAACATGATTCTACATCTTCCCAGCTCACATTACGCTTTTTAGGTTTAACATTTATTGATAATCCTTTACCAGATATTATTCCAGATGTTAATTTTCTTTTAACTCATTAAGTTTCAAACGATAACATTTCAAATATGCTAAACTTGCTTCTATAGAAGAAGAGGATTCAAACACATTATTTTTATGAATCTGATATTTAATAGCTTTACGAAGAGTATTTATAGTACGATTAATATGAAGTTTAAGTTTATTTACTTCATTTACCGATTTTATGTTGTCTATGTACTTTCGTAGCACTACCAAGTATCGCTTGCATGTATTGCTTAGAGTACTATTCATTACGTATTTAAAATTTGTTATGTTAAAATATCAAAGATAGTAGTAGTACTTCTATCACGAACTCGAGAACAACCCAAACGGCGATAGTATACGAACTAAAAAAGACAATGGTATAGTAGGGATTAAAACTGGAAGGGAAAGTTGAATAAATTTAAGCAAACTGGAATAGAAAAGCATTACTATTTCAATACATTGTTTTACAACTTTCAACTGAGTTATTAATTATGTCAGCCGCTAACAATAACAACCATCAATTAGGACCAGGTAATATAGAGCCTTTTTTAACTAGTTGTATTCTAAACATATATATGGGTTTATAGACATGGTGATGTGTCCGTACAACCAATTCCACATTATGTTGCGGCACCGGCTGGAGAAACACCTTTACAAATGCCACCCGGAGGAGATACGTGCAAAGAGGAAGCCCAAAACAAAAAACATATGGAAGAATGGAAAGGAATCAAGTCCTACGGCCTCCCATTCAACCAAAATTTATGCAAGATGTACTCCTCTGGGTGAGGACGAATATTGGGATGAGGAAGAACCATGCCAGCCGTATGTGCCGCAATTAAATAATGTTATTATTAATAAGAAAGGTTTTGTGTATAACAAAAAACAATAAATATATTTTAAACTACGTTTTATTTTAATTGCCTTACTTTGTTATTGTCGATGCAAGTAGAATATATAATTTAAAAAAAGGATTGGAAGTAATTGTCAAGTAAAGAGGGTAAGTGTGGCGAAGCAAGCCCACTTTTTGGTCTTGGTGTCAAGCATTTCCTGCGTTTTTAGAAGAGCTTTTTTAAATTTTTAGGTAACCTAACATTCTGATAGTTGATGATACATATTTTATGAACAAGTCTTTTAAAGTAAAAATATGCAACTTTAACATGTTTAAAAAAAATTATTTATCCTAACTGACTAGAGGTTATCTTCTGAAAATAGATTTTTCTACAAAATATAAAATAATTGCTTATAATGCACTTCAATTTTCAAAGATGAATCTGTCTACCTTAGGTAGTAACTTTAAGTTTGATTGAAAAAAACGTTAAGTTATTACAGCAAGCGTGGCGAAGCAAGCCCACTTTTTGGTCTTGGTGTCAAGCATTTCCTGCGTTTTTAGAAGAGCTTTTTTAAATGTTAAACAGTTTTGATTAACTACACATATTAGTACGTCTGATGTACATATTAACAAACCTTTAATTTTTTAGTATTTGAGTATACATTTGTGTTTTCAATTTTAACCATTATTACAGACTGTACACTTACTACCCAAAAGTTTTATTGACAAACTGTTGAATACATAGAACACTGATTGAAAGTACACGTTAAATAATGAAGTTCAGTTCATTGAAAATGTTCCTTTTCCATTTTGAGAGTTTTGATTCTATTAATTTTCTTTATTAAAACATATTTAAGTAATTGTTCTGCAGCCTTAATTCTACTCTGAAACCTGATTTTGTCTACTAAATAATAGTTCCGCCTGTCTTCGTGTAGATCATTTAAATCATATTCAAAAAACTCTGTTACTAAATCGCACCTCGTTTATAATTCTTAACCATTGTTACGGGCTATACACTTTTTCTACTAAGTTGTATTCACAATTTGTTTTATTTTTTTGTGTCCTGTTTAAAAAAATATGATGTTAAGTGTTTTCCACCTTGGCGTTTTACAATATCGTGCAAAGAGCACATGAGACACTTTGTGTTTTCTAAATCAGATTCTCCTTTACAACTAGGACACACAAATTTAATAGATATTGGCATTTTAATCATACCACGGTCAACAATTATTTAAAAATTATTAAAATTATATATATTATATATTATGTATATGATGAAACAAAAGGTGGTTAAAAGAAACACACATTATTATGAAATACATTTATTATTACAATTTTACATTTTTAAAGCTTTATTAATTTCATATATACTAATTTTATGCGATAAATATTCCAAAGATTTTAAATATAACTTCAACCTTAGCTTATACATTTTTCTTAATTGCACTTCCTTTTTATTCATTTTTGGTTCTTGAATAAACTCAATATTAGTAGTCGGGCCAACTGCTCCTTTACTGATGATATAAATATTTTTGATGTCTGTATTTCTTTATTAATCCTATTGATGTCTGCAACCGTAAACTTTGATGTAAATCTTTGCGGAAGAGGTGTTTTGAAGTCTTCACATTCAACAAGCACTTGTTCACCAAATTTTCGTCAACTTTACTAAAAGATTTGACTTTAATTTTTCTTCTATTGGTAGGCTTCTTGCATTTACATAAGGAAGCAAATGAGTAGACACGTTCAAGTCAGCAAAAAATGCCATTTTAGAAATTAATTAATAAATTTAAGGTTGAAGTTTAACAAATTGATATTACTGTAGAACTAATATGCATTTCAAGATCCTGAATTTATATCTAACCGTTTTCCCCCCTCTCTTTTATTACTTAACAACATGCGTTTTCCCTCGATCATACCCGACATTATCCTACCACTTTCTCCTCAAAACCACATGCCGATTCTAGGCCACTGCCGAAGTGCTATGCCCTTCACGTTTACATACGATCTTTCCCGAAACCCTGATCCCGATCCTGGGCCACTTCTAATGTGGTCTAGGATCGGCATCATAAACTACTGATATTCTATTGTTATTGTAACATATTCATAAAGTAAAAGCCATTTCCTTATAATGTTAATGGACAGGATTTTTTTTAAGTATTAAGATTACAATAGAGGACTTATAAACTTTCGAAAATATCTAATTATAAATATTTACACTGCAATTGCGGTTTTTCCTTAATAATTTCTTAGCAATAACATACACGTTCTTGGTTTTAAGTTGTCATAAATTTGATATGATATAAATTTGTGTTTCTAATATTACATCACAAACTAATCTTTATTCGCCAAAAAAATGTTGCTTAAGTTGTAAAGCTTCGTACACACCTGAACAACAAACCGAGCAACAAACATAACAACGAATCGAAAGTCAAACAGAACGACAAACGATCCTTTTATGATTTCCACAATCCGAACAACAAACGGAACGTTTGTGCTGTTCCATAATTATTTTCAGTAGTTTTCAGTTAATATATATTTATTATTGAGAAAAGAAAATTGCGGAATCATTATCATCATTTTTTTCTTGCATTCTTAAACACTGATTAATTTAAAACATTTTTCTTCTGTCAACTCCATAATATTACCTAAAACACAACAAACCCACAAAAGGGAGGACAAAAAATAAATAATTTGATTCTCCCGCATAAGTTTGTTTGCCGTTTTGTTTAGATTTGTCCAAACCTGCAAACGCATTCGCGCGCATTTTTTTTGACGTCGGAGAAAAAACCGACAAGTTGCGGGAACGCCGCAAACCGTTCGTGGAACAATCAGGACTTGCAAATCTGTTCTAAAATTCGTACGTAGCACCGTCCAAATTAATGTTCCGATTGCCGTTCGGTTCGTTGTTCTGTTTGTTGTTCAGGTGTGTACGAAGCTTTACAATAAGCATATTAATATGAACTATATCTTATGAAAGGAGAGTTATGTAACTATAATTAACGACTTAACGTTACGTTAGTAGATTCCATTTACTATTTACACATATTTTCTTGGAACATTTGATAATTAACTATCGGGATATGATGACCCTATACTGGATACAAGCAAATAACTTGGAGCTGTTACCCTGGCCAGCAAAAAGCCCAGATTTTAACATTATCGAAAATGTTTGGGCTCGAATACTTGCTGTTATCCGAAGACAACAAGGGCCAAATTTTATACCAGTAAACCGTAATGCACTAATTGCAGCCATTGATACCGCATGGGAAACGATTAATATTAATTATATTGATACCTTGATAGCGTCAATGAGCAGACGCCTCCAAGAATGTATCAATAATAATGGAGGTCACACCCATTATTGATTTCTTATATTTATTTATATAGTAATACCTTTATTTAAAAAAAACATTTTCATTTAATTTTAAACTATAACTTGGTATCTTAATTATAATTATGTAATAAATTCTTGTCAAAAAACTAAATATATACGTTGACAATAAGAATTGCCTTAGTTTTTATTTTCACTTTTTATATTAACTACAGAAAAAAATGAAACGTCATAAAATATACATTTTGTAAGGACTAAATATTATGAATAGAGAGTTTAATGATTTTTTTAATAACTTACAATAATTAGTAGGTTAGATTTATTTAAAAATAAGTAATAATCAGTCAACCCAAATAACCATGTTTAGTTTTTGATTTAATTTAAAAGTTATTGCTTGTAGACGTTTTTAAATCAAAATTATTTCTAATTTTATTTTGTAAACATTTCCTAAACAAAATTTTGATTCGATAATTAATCGAGCTATGGTGTTTAATTAGCGATACCTTCAAATATATTCTTTAAAGAAAAAATTAAGTAAGCAACGTAAATTACCTATTTTCTAAAACGTGCTTAGTGTAATGATTCATTCTACAGTCCTTCTATAAGATAACCCCTGCTGAGACTACCTGCTGTTAGAATTGTAAATGATACCCTTAAGCCCGCTTCACAATGTGCAAACTTTTGTTTACAGAAATTGTGGTGTCCAAGTTTTAAATTTCATGAGTGTACGTTAATGGTAACGTGAACGCAAATTTAAGGCTAGTGAAGAAATACAAGTAAATTAATTGATATAGAAAGAAAGGTAGATGGCACTCACCCAGGTGTTATAGCTAATGGATGTTTAATTAAAATGCTGTTAGGTGGATCAAATATCCCAATAATTGGATTTCATTCTAGTAAATATAATAAATCTCAGAATAATTTTGTCATACACCACAGGATGATCCTGATTTTTCAGAAGCAATAATTTGCTTATGCCCTTATGGTGTAACGTGATCCACGCACAAAAACTGAAAACGGAAAATCAATTTATCACACAAGGTTATTCAAAAAATTAAAATTGATAACGCAAATTTTAAATTTCTAGCTAGCGGGAAAAGAAGCGGACGAGTAGACAACACAACATACAAAAATGATTTGTTACATAATTTAATTTTCATTTCATTGAAGGAAAGAACAGAAACTTTTTCAAATGAACTTAACTCCATGTATTTTACAACGTGTAACACCTGTATCAAAATTCCGGGGATATATGTACTTTCTAAGCGACGCTCTTAAGATAGAAACCGCCGGATATAGAAAACCATTTTTTTAAAGTAGGTGATAAGCTTTAGATCCATCTGAATATTAAACAATTGTTTTCTAAACATATTCCACGGCCCAATTGAATCAATTGAGTGGTTTTTTAAAAAATACTTTTAAGGCACATTCAAGTTGTTGCTCCAAAAGAGCATTTCGGGCTCTCAGTTCAGTTCTTAGTTTTGGAAATGAAATTAGTTGAATGGTTCTGAAAGTCGAACAAACTCTTAGAAACCCCACCATCTTTACTATTGGTAAAACTAACATGACTGACAAAACATATTATTAATTATAATTTATTATTTCTCTAATTTTTTTTTTTTTTTGCAATGTTATGTTTTAAATATCTGTTTCACTATCCATACAACCGTTGATTGAAATATTGGTAAAGATAGTCAACCGCTTGTATTTGCTTGTATCACGGATGCAATTCACATATGCATGTTGGGTTGCGTTTTTGTTTACTTTTTCACCTGTACTGAAGCGCTAAGTTATAATGTGTACGATTCTTGAAATAGAATAGTTCAATTTATTCCACCGTTGTAAAAATGGCGCAACATACAATCCGTAAAATTTACTTTTGTCAATACAATGTTGCAACGTTTTCAAATATTTAGTAAACGTATTAACTAGTAATTAAAAGTGACGAATTTTTCATTTATGAATAATACCATTGATGATACATATCTTGGATTTTAATGACAATGTTTTTAATAATTTACTAAAATACATGCGAAGCGTTATTTGTTAAAACAGTTTGGTTTGGTCGGTGTTAGATAAATAAGAAACAATTATTTTACAAATTATGCTTGCACTTTATTTTTAACTTGCAAATAATAATGTTGACATTTGTTTGTCATTTAATAACTTCGTTAGGAATAAAGTAGAACATACTGGGAGAAATACCACTAGAGTTCAGAAACGCAAAATTATTGGTTTTGTATCTACTTGTTTTTACGTGTTCAGTTGAAAAGGATTTTAAATAAAAATTGGTTTTCAAATTTTTCAATTCAAAAGGCAACAAGTTACCGTGTTTTTAGGGAAAGTGGGTTCCACTAGACCTTCAAATTTAAATTCACTTGGTAATAAAACCTATTCCTATTACTTCTAAAAATAAAAGTACTAGATTTTAGCTTGAGGTGTGTTGTCTCCCGACGCGGTGCGGATAATACGTGTATAATACACTATTCTTTTCTGTGACGAAATAAATGACGATTTAATATTGAAAAATCATATTACAATAGAATTAGAAAATTATTGAGGGAAATTTGGTGTTAAAAATAGTACTCCACTTTTTCCCGAGGGAAAAAAATAATTTACGAAAAGTGACACTTTGTTATCTGTTAGTAGAGATAAAAAGTTAGGATTTTACTCTTTGAAACTGTATCAAAATATCATGGTTTCGAATTAAAATAGTTTAATTAAAGTAAAAATAGCTCATTAATTATAAACATTGTTTCAAAAATTACAATTCAACTGATCTAAAATAATAGTAATAATTTACAAACAATTTACACATAAATAATAACGTACCTAATACAATGCTATACATAAAACATATCAAACATTTACACTTATTTATGCAGATAATATTCTTATTTTACGGTGTGGTTTTGTGACATCACTGTAATTATAGCTATTAGAAATATGTTTATTAGCCTCCCACTTTAAGGTTCGATATAGTTTTTATTTTAACCAACTGATCGATAATTAACAGTTTATGAGTGTCGCATTCTCTGAACCATGAATTCACACTGCTGTTGAGACATTTTTTTATACGGAGTTTAATTTTTTCAATAAACCATAATCTGTTTTAAAAAGATGAAATTCTTCAGTAAAAGTTTCAATAAAAAAACACAAATTTTGAGAATTCGGGTGATGGTCTGTGTAAGTATTTAATTCCATCAGATTTGCTGTAATCTTTATATAGAATTAATGATTCGTTCACATTGAAAACACTTGAGTCGTTAACTGTTAGCATTTCCTTACACGTATTACAATGTACTTTTTATATATGTAGTGACTTAAATAACCCGCAACATACGACACTGAACAAGATTCTAAAGAACTATTAATTACGACATTGTCTTCATTGATTTTGTTCTCCAGACAGGTTCTAGACGATCTCTTTGTTTCATTATTTTCTACACTTTCATTTGTCCCAATTTTGTTATCCTCTTCCTCATAGTTAGTGTTAAATTGTTCATCTATACCATATAGTATCTCGTCGTTATCTTTTCACAATTCCCTTGTTCGTTTTTGAGGGATGCATGTTATGTTGTACTGCAAGCCTAAATTCGCGGGCAGACGGTTGGGCATTATAACCTCCTCTAGCACGAATCATTGAAAAAAGCATTTTCTAGAGGATCTTGATTTATTGGTGACGTTAAAAAGTACAAAGTTCCTTCTCCCTTTAAGTCCCTCCACACATGACTCAAAATTCAAATTTATAGTCCATTGAAAGCCTTACGATACAGTATATATTTTTCTTTCTACACCGTTCCTCATAAAACTTGATGGAGATTGAAGTATTGTACTACCACGTTTCAACGTTTTGCGTGGCATGTCTTTAAAAACTGAAAGACCACGCTTGTAGGGATTGCGGATCATTTACTGAAAAACTATTTAAACGAGTCAAAAATGTTTGTTAATTGTTTTAAAAAAGATGCAGTATCTAACGCCCGTGAAGCTAACTTTAATTGACCCGTAATGCCGGCACTGCTAATTGCTGCAGATGACAAGAATTGCTAAATACACAGAGCGGCGTATTTAACACGCATCTTTTGAAAATTTGATGGGTTAATATGTTTGTCCGTAATTTTTAACATGGATCTTGCTACACTGCTACACTGATCAATATAAAAGTGTTGACAAAATCGGTCCATTGAATTTTTTATTGTTGACGACTTCTTTTCCCGTTTGCTGTTCAAGACGACATTGTTCCGCCCCAAGCTTTTTAGTAAATGAGGAGGGATCATACGCTACATGTATTTTGTTATTTGTCGATTTGAATTGTTGGATTTTCTTTTTGTGGCGCCTAGAACCAAGATCAGAGCACTACCAATTATTAGATCCTTGGTCGCAAACTAACACTCGAGGTTTCAATCAATTTGGAAACAACTTATGCATCACTGCTTTATATAAGTACATAATATTTCGTTTTAACTGAACTGCTACTGAAAATAACAAAATGGGTGTTCCCATTATACGTATTCCTCAAAAAAAAAAGCAATCCATGGTTACTAAAAACGGTTTACGTCTGATTCCCCTAAATCTTGATAATAAGCTTCGACGTAGTCCCAATATTGGTTATAATTTAAATTTCGTTTTTAAAGTAATTTCGTCACATTACCACCCGCTTACTGCTTTTCTTTTTTTATTGTCTGATCCATTCCTTCAACTTTTTTTTTTAGATTTCGTGTATAAGAACATTATTTGTCTCCGATCTTAAATTAAACAATTTTCAACCACGACTTGATTGTTGAAATTGCTGGCACGAAACAAAATCCTAAGTGATTCAACATAGATTTGTGAAAGCGGTGGAGGCGATTTATAATACAATAGATAATGCCAGTTGTTTTTTATGAGTCACTTGCATGGAGTTCGTGTTTCGATGAAAAGCATTGCATAAGTAATAAATGTCTTCAAAAGCCGGTTTTGTTTTTTTTTAAAAGACCCGAGATTGTGCTGTTTTGAGTTTGCGATTCCAATCTAAATGTTTCTACGCCTTTCCAATATTAAATTTATTTTTTAAGCTTTTTAATTTTTAAAAAGCAGGTTGTTGTATGGGTTTATCATTGATTTATAATATTTTCATTGTAACACATCAAACAGATAATCATTAAGCTTTTGCATAGATGGTTCTTTAATGCGTTTATCTATATCTTAAAATATAAGTACCCCTAAAGTTGATATTGAAACAAATGTATTACGAGAGGAGTCTTCGGATTACATCGTTTATGAGTCCACATTCATATCGGCTTAGTCAGAAATTCTACAATTGCATACTTTTAGCAACACCTTTAGTAAATGAGTAGGCTTGTTATAATATTGTTTAGATGCAAACAGTTGAGTACGTTAGATTGTAATATAAGAAAATTCAACATTCGTTCCAACATAAAAAGGGATAGCGTTTCTATGTTAAAAATTTTAATTTCAATGACCAAAATTTAGAAATTTACTTGCGTAAGCCTAATAGATTTTAAAACATTTTCAACGGATAAACGATGTTAATGTAATAAATATATGGTATGGAATTTTCAAAAGTATTTAAAGAAATTAGTTTTTTTTTGGGAGAACGTTTTCAACGATTTCTTTACGAAATTAATACTTTTTAAATTTGCAGGTTTTTTCATAATAATAAACTTTATTCACTGTGTATGTATACAATCTTTGTACATATATGTTTGTCATGATGGTATAACCATTGTTATAACCTTACGTAAGAAAGATACAAATAAATATTATTACATTGAACAATTAACAGACAATAGAAAAAAAATATATAACAAAGGACACACATTTAATTAGTACGTCGACAAAAATCAATAAATTCTTGTATATTGTAGAACGCATGTTTTTGTTTGTTTGTCAACATTGACTCAATGCACCAATATTTCAATCAACGGCATGATGCATTGGCAACAATGTCGTGCCTTAGCATAAACTATCAGCAAAATTACAGTTTTCTATTTCACATTTATCGGCAATACTGTTCTGTAAATTCTACAATACAATTGACGTATTTTCTTAGCACAAAGCAATACTACCGACCTCTGATGTTTAGAACAAATTTCGGGGTCGCATAATCCAATCAAGGTTGACTATCTTTACCAATATTTCAATCAACGATACAACACAAAACTATCTCTTAGATATCCTATCCTTACTAGATAAAGTGACTATTCAGTATGTGTCTAGCTAAAGCTTTTACATACAATAGATATATTCTAAACGTCTAGTTGTCACAAACGTGAACGTCCAGGTGATGTAGTTTGTGAATATTTATTGAATGTTTAGAACTGTATCTTGTGGTGACTTCATACTTAATGCTTTCGCAATGTTCACTGTATATCTTATACGTTGAATTTGTAGTAGTTTCCTTACATAGAAAGCCCTTCTATAGGAACTGGATGTATAACCAAAAAACTAAATTATTCTATAGTCAACGTTTTGATAACTAGGTGTGTTGTCTTCATCGGGACCTCTGTATTTTTATTAGGTACAACAATTTTTAATTAGTACAATTACACCATTAAAATTATTTATAAGAAACTGATAAAGTTATTTAAAATACTTTACAAAATACTCGTTCTTTTTTATGTTTGTTTTTTCTTTTAGAACAACATCATCAATTTAAAATCCGAACAATTACAGGCATTTACAAAATAATTTAACATAAAAAAACACGTTCAATATACAATTATAAAACCAGACTAAAGTGTATAAACTAACGTAAACAAATAACTGCCAATATAGATAAATGTATAAAATTTTTCTATGAAAAAAACAAAACATAAAAAGAACTAGTATTTTGTAAGTATTGTAAATAGCTTTATCAGTTTCTTATAAATAATTTTAATGGTGTAATTGTACTAATTAAATATTGCTGTACCTAATAAAAATACAGAGGTCCCGATGAAGACAACACACCTAGTTGTCGAAACGTCGACTATAGAATAATTTAGTTCTTTGGTTATACATCCAGCTCCTATAGAAGGCCTTCTATGTAAAGAAACTACTACAAATTAAAAATAATAAGAGAAGCAAGCAATTATTTCAAAGTTTATACGTTTATTTTGTGGATATAGTATTTTTAATATCCACAGGATATTCGATTAGTTTATACAAGGTGTCCCACCGGGAACGCCATCGATAGATTATAGGAAAACTGTGGATGGGAAAAATTTGAAAATTTGGTAGTATACTAACATCAACGGGAGCAGTTCCGTTAAAATATTTTCAAGATGGTGACACTTCCGGTTATACCGGAACTAGGTGTCAACTTGCTTATTTTAAATAGAATACCCTATATATTATTCTATTTTTGGATTTTGCACAAAATTCTAGACACATTTTGTGTATAATCTTCTATACCTAAGTCTAACTGTTTTGAACTTATTTTGAATTTTATGTCAAAAATGACGTTTTCAGGCCTAAACAAAATTATAAAATTTTCCTATACTAATGCCTTTATTATTTAATTGGAATGGGTTTCCTTGTAGCAGGTGACCTATTTTAGTGGACTATGTCAATATTTTAATAACAAATTAATACAGGGTGATCATTAAAATTAAATTCAAAAACACGTCAAAAGTCATTTTTTTTAATGCAAGCACCTTGTTTTTATAATTTTATCTTATTTAGCATCAAAAATAAGGTAGACTTTGTACAAGGTTATCTATTCAAAAAATTCATGGTTTTCGAAATATTGGCAATTTAACTTTTTTTTTGTTGCACAAATGCTATTGTATTTCTTTTAGTATGAATGGTTATTTCTAGTTGGCCATGATGGCGTTAGAAAACAATCATCTGTCAGGATATGTCAAACTGTTAAAAATGTTCAATAATCATGCCAGGACGCTTAAATTATACAAACAAAGATTACTTAAATTTATTTATTATTTATGGACATTGCAGCAAGATACCCGCAAAAACAGAAACCATCACCAAAAGCTCTTAAACGAATAATAGAAAACTTCAAAAACTTTGGATCCGTTAAACCAAATGTACAGAGAAATAAACCTGTCGTTAATGATGAAAATGTTGAAATCGCTGTTTTGGGATATTTTGCTGCACATCCAACAATGTCTGTAAGACAAGCTGCATTAAAATCTGGATTAAGTAAATCGTCAGTTCAAAGAATATTACGCAAACATAAATTTCATCCGTATGCATTTTCCATGGTTCACCATCTAAAAGAGACTGATTTTTAAGGAGATTGGATTTCAGCGAATTTATTTTAACCTGGTCCCAAGAAACGAATTTTTCTTGATAACATCATTTGGACAGACGAAGCCAAATTTACAAAAACGGCATTTTTAATCGGCGAAATTCCCATTATTGGAGTGAATCAAATGTCCACGTTATTAGAGAGCGAAATCTTCAAGAATCTTGGCAATTTAATGTTTATGATGCAGTAAGAAACGATGGCATCGTGGCATTACATTTTTTACCAAGAAAATTTAAAAGTTAAGTTAACCTTTTTTAAATCATTTAAAATATTTGATTTATTAACTTATTAAATATGTGAAGGTATCTGAACATCCTGCACAATTTTCAAAACAATTATTTAGATAATTTACCTTTGGTTGATCGTAGACATCTATTCTATCAACATGACGGCGCACCTCCACATAGTAGCCCATTAATCAACAATTTTTACAAGGCGCCTTTTATGATAAATGGATAGCAAACAATGGACCCTTCCTTTGGCCACCACGGTCCCAAGATATCTCAGTGCTCGATTTTTTTTATTTTAATTATTTATTACTCAGATGAGAAAAATGATCTAGAAGTTCAAGGACATCAATTTGAACATTCAATAAAATATTTTTTTTTTTTTAAACTTTGGTCTCTAATTAATTGTTCTTTCTTGTAAATGAAATAATTAGGTTATTTGTCTGTACATTTGAATTAACGGGTCCAAAGTTTTGAGAGTTTTCTATTATTCGTTTAAGGGCTTTTGGTGATGGTTTCTGTTTTTGCGGGTATCTTGCTGCAAATGTAACACATGTTCTTGATATAACTTTATTACATTGTCCATAAATAATAAATAAATTTAAGTAATCTTCGTTTGTATAATTTAAGCGTCCCGCATGATTATTGAAAATTTTTAACAGTTTGACATATCCTTGACAGATGATTGTTTTCTAACGCCATCATGGCCAACTAGGAATAACCATTCATACTAAAAAGAATACATTGTGCAACAAAAAAGTTAAATTGCCAATATTCCGAAAACCATGAATTTTTGAATAGACAACCTTGTACAAAGTCAACCTTATTTTGATGCTAAATAAGATAAAATTATAAAAACATGGTGTTTGCATTTTAAAAAAATGACTTCTGACGTGTTCTTGAATTTAATTTTAACCCTTTTTTTGATCATCCTGTATTATTTTATTATCAAAATATCGACATAACCTACTAAAATAGGTTCCTTGCTAAATGAAACCCATTCCAATTAAATAATAATAAAGGGATTAGTATAGGAAAATTTTATAATTCTGTTTAGGCCTGAAAACGTCATTTTGACTTAAAATTTAAAAATAAGTTTAAAACAGTTAGACTAAGGTATAGGACATTATACACAAAATGTGTCTAGAATTTTGTGCAAAATCCAAAAATAGAATAATATATAGGGTGTTCCATTTAAAATAAGCAAGTTGACACCTATTTCCGGTATAACAGGAAGCGCCACCATCTTAAAAATATTTTAACGAAACTGCCCCCGTGGTTGTTAGTATACTATCAAATTTTAAAATTTTTCCCATGCACAGTTTTCTCTATAATCTGTCGATGGTTTCCCGGTGGGACACCCTGCATATGGCATATTAATGGTAGTGCAATGGTAGTAAAGAAAACTCAATGTAGTCTTGGTTAATCAATATGCATGCAGTTGGTTGAAGAGTCTTGAAAGATAGACATTTGAGAAATTACAACTCGACCCAGCATAGTGGCTGCTAAATGAGAGGATAGAACATTTGAAAGGGCTGTTCAAATATATAACTGAACTAATTAATTTTCATGCGGTTCAACGAAACTAAGAAAACCTGTGAGTCATGCGGTTGCTATACGCTATCCGGAGCTATATTTAAATAGACATTAAAATGAACTTGTGTTTATTATTTTTAAAGATTTGAGGTTTTTGTTGAAAATGTACCTACGTAATAATAACTTTTTCTCAAATTTATGTTTTTATTACTTAACAATTTTAATGAAGAGGTTTAATCACAACTTAATAATTGATTTTTAATTTTGTGTACTTTTGTAATGCATAAAAAACTTTACTCTAAATGTTTTCCTACAAGGTCTTTTATTTATTGTTTTTAATATTATAAAATAGCAAGTATCATGGTGCGGTTTTAAACTATTATTTATGCGTACACTTATTTACGTATTGTCGTTGATTAATCAACGGTATTGTCCTTATTGAAACGGGTGCATTCTTTTCTATAGTACCGTTCAATCAACGATAGTAATCCGGTACTTCCAAAAGACGGATTAGTGACTCATGACAAGAAAGACAAATAATTATATACATATTTCTTGTTTTTCCTTAAGTACCATAGCTTTTCATTGCATTGTTTCTATAGTTTGATAAGGGTTGTGTTTTTAAGAAGGTTTTTGTTATGAACGTTAATAATGTTAATATTATTTTTGATTTTTGGTTTGTATGTGGATTTTGATTGTGAAGTCAGACTACCTGTACCATTTTGATTAGTTTTGTATTTTGTGCGCAGTGTTAAAGTTTTCTGTTATAAAAATAGAAATGAGCGAATCAGTTGCAAATCATTGTTGTACTTTCAAAAAATGCAAAAACTCTAGAAGAAACTCTCCATTCCTAAGTTTTTATCGATTTTTGATAAAGAACAACATGGCTAAAAAATTGTGGAAATGTAACTCTATTTAACTTAGACAATATGGAGATATTAAAAAGTAAATTAATTTGTGAAGAACATTTTTCATCCAGCAGCTTCCGGGATACTTAATAAATATACTGGAGGTATGTTCCGAATATATTTTTTATTTCTACAAGTATTGTTATAGATTTGTTTCCTCTTTTGTAACTTAAATGTTTGATGTTAATAATTATGTAAATTGTGTTTGGTTTCAGCCTAACCAAACTAACTTTCAAAATAATACATCAAATATTATCATTCATTCCTTGAAGACTTTAGAGTAATTAGGATAATAGCATTGATAATCAACGATAATAGTTAAGCAAAACAATTTTGTCTTAGGTGAAGTCAGTCAAAAATCAACGTTCTATATATTTTTGTCAAAGAATTATTAGAAATTATTTCGGTAGAATAAATTTGTCATCCGATGATCCGATAATCATTACAACGGCACGTTAATTACGTGATTTTAATAGTATTTAATTATATAAAAAAATTTAGGAAGATAAACTGCTATAAATTACATTATCTAAAATTGGTTTTTTCACGCAAATCAAATTTTAAACGTCTCAGGCAAAATGTTTTGCATTAAGTTCTTTGCTACAACGTCATTTATCACAGATTGTGTAGTAAAAATTATTTTTGACGAATCTACTCCAAGAAATTATCCGGTTTCCAGCTTCCGTGAACTATCACCTGATATTTTGGAAGTAACGAAATCAGCAACAGTAAGGACTTATTCTAGGATCGCTGATAGCGCTGATAGTAACGAGCCTTTAAATACACAAATAAAATTTATTGCTCCTTACGATGTAACTGAAGATAATAGTGAAATTATAAGTAATGTTTCCTTAGCAGCTCCGTACAATGAACAAAGCTATAGTCTGTATACTATTGGCACGGTTAAGTAAAAACCAATAAATTCTAACCAAAATACGATCACTGTGCCGCTCTTGCAGCATATCGACCCATCTAGGGTCTGATAACAATAGCTTAATCTGTATAAGCACGTTGTCATCAGCCCAGGTACTGACGAAACGAGAATCATAGCCGTAGATGTGGATATTATAACAAAGATACAAAAATCCATGGTATATAATACGTAAAGTAAAATTTGTAATGTGATCTACTATACAAATAAAATAAATAATATATGACATAAATATAATATATTTACCTACTAAAAATATGATTTTCCAAATGTATCAGGTACCTACCCCAATGCAATACAAGAGATTCGATAATTCTGACAGGTTTATTACTTCGCGCCAATAGTATACTGAGTATATACAAAGTCAACTCTAACGGCACCTCTTAAAAAAATTAAAATGTCAACCAAAATTTTGAATTACGGAGAAATCTTAATAAAAAAAGTGTGAAAATGTTTAGATTGAAAGAAAATACCAAAATCTTAAAATAATCAAAATTTCATACCATGCTAATTAATATATCCATAAATGTGAAAATATTTTGCAACATGCAATTTTGTCATCGAAGTCAAAACACCATGGAAAAAGCTGAAAAACAGTTGGCACTGTCATTATACTATAAGCATTTTTATAGTATCAATGCTATAAGTCTCCCTTCCGCATATATATTTATATTTAAAAACTTTAGGATTTGTTTTTGCTATGCGTCGTCTTTACTATTAAGACTGGTTGAAAAATTTTTAATTTAACATTGGGAGTCAATAATAGACTCGTGCTAAAATTAAAAAAAAAAGTAGAAGGGATGGAAGGTTTAGGAAAAACATTGTGTAGTAATGTGATGAACTGATGTTGAAAAAAGCATTAAATTACAATAATTTATAGGGATTACATTGAAGCGTTGATTGAAATATTGGTAAAGATAGTCAACCGCTTGTATTTGCTTGTATCACGGATGCAATTCACATATGCATGTTGGGTTGCGTTTTGTTTACTTTTTCACCTGTACTGAAGCGCTAAGTTATAATGTGTACGATTCTTGAAATAGAATAGTTCAATTTATTCCACCGTTGTAAAAATGGCGCAACATACAATCCGTAAAATTTACTTTTGTCAATACAATGTTGCAACGTTTTCAAATATTTATTAAACGTATTAACTAGTAATTAAAAAGTGACGAATTTTTCATTTATGAATAATACCATTGATGATACATATCTTGGATTTTAATGACAATGTTTTTTTAATAATTTACTAAAATACATGCAAAGCGTTATTTGTTAAAACAGTTTGGTTTGGTCGGTGTTAGATAAATAAGAAACAATTATTTTACAAATTATGCTTGCACTTTATTTTTAACTTGCAAATAATAATGTTGACATTTGTTTGTCATTTAATAACTTCGTTAGGAATAAAGTAGAACATACTGGGAGAAATACCACTAGAGTTCAGAAACGCAAAATTATTGGTTTTTGTATCTACTTGTTTTACGTGTTCAGTTGAAAAGGATTTTAAATAAAAATTGGTTTTCAAATTTTTCAATTCAAAAGGCAACAAGTTACCGTGTTTTTTAGGGAAAGTGGGTTCCACTAGACCTTCAAATTTAAATTCACTTGGTAATAAAACCTATTCCTATTACTTCTAAAAATAAAAGTACTAGATTTTAGCTTGAGGTGTGTTGTCTCCCGACGCGGTGCGGATAATACGTGTATAATACACTATTCTTTTCTGTGACGAAATAAATGACGATTTAATATTGAAAAATCATATTACAATAGAATTAGAAAATTATTGAGGAAATTTGGTGTTAAAAATAGTACTCACTTTTTCCTGGGAAAAAAATAATTTACGAAAAGTGACACTTTGTTATCTGTTAGTAGAGATAAAAAGTTAGGATTTTACTCTTTGAAACTGTATCAAAATATCATGGTTTCGAATTAAAATAGTTTAATTAAAGTAAAAATAGCTCATTAATTATAAACATTGTTTCAAAAATTACAATTCCAACTGATCTAAAATAATAGTAATAATTTACAAACAATTTACACATAAATAATAACGTACCTAATACAATGCTATACATAAAACATATCCAAACATTTACACTTATTTATGCAGATAATATTCTTATTTTACGGTGTGGTTTGTGACATCACTGTAATTATAGCTATTAGAAATATGTTTATTAGCCTCTCACTTTAAGGTTCGATATAGTTTTATTTTAACCAACTGATCGATAATTAACAGTTTATGAGTGTCGCATTCTCTGAACCATGAATTCACACTGCTGTTGAGACATTTTTTATACGGAGTTTAATTTTTTTCCAATAAACCATAATCTGTTTTAAAAAGATGAAATTCTTCAGTAAAAAAACAGATAATCATTAAGCTTTGCATAGATGCTTCTTTAATGCGTTTGTCATATCTTAAAATATAAGTACACCTAAAGTTGATATTGAAACAAATGTATTACGAGGAGTCTTCCGGATTATCGTTTATGAGTCACATTCCTTATCGGCTTAGTCAGAAATTCTACAATTGCATACTTTTAGCAACACCTTTAGTAAATGAGTAGGCTTGTTATAATATTGTTTAGATGCAAACAGTTGAGTGCGTTAGATTGTAATATAAGAAAATTCAACATTCGTTCCAACATAAAAAGGGATAGCGTTTCTATGTTAAAAATTTTAATTTCAATGACCAAAATTTAGAAATTTACTTGCGTAAGCCTAATAGATTTTAAAACATTTTCAACGGATAAACGATGTTAATGTAATAAATATATGAGTATGGAATTTTCAAAAGTATTTAAAGAAATTGTTTTTTTGGGAGAACGTTTTCAACGATTTCTTTACGAAATTAATACTTTTAAATCTGCAGGTTTTTTTCATAATAATAAACTTTATTCACATGTGTATGTATACAATCTTTGTACATATATGTGTTTGTCATGATGGTATAACCATTGTTATAACCTTACGTAAGAAAGATACAAATAAATATTATTACATTGAACAATTAACAGACAATAGAAAAAAAATATATAACAAAGGACACATTTAATTAGTACGTCGACAAAATCAATAAATTCTTGTATATTGTAGAACGCATGTTTTTGTTTGTTTGTCAACATTGACTCAATGCACCAATATTTCAATCAACGGCATGATGCATTGGCAACAATGTCGTGCCTTAGCATAAACTATCAGCAAAATTACAGTTTTCTATTTCACATTTATCGGCAATACTGTTCTGTAAATTCTACAATACAATTGACGTATTTTCTTAGCACAAAGCGATACTACCGACCTCTGATGTTTAGAACAAATTTCGGGGTCGCATAATCCCGTAAGGTTGACTATCTTTACCAATATTTCAATCAACGATTGAAGGTTATGAAGATTTTGGTGATATGGGATGTAAACCACTTTTATTTTTATTTTTTTATTTTATTTTTATTTATTTGTCACTATTCAACAGGAAAAATCCAATTACAGAATAGGCATACAAATATAAAAATATAAGAACAATGTATATACCAAAAAATTTAATCAAATACATTTTGATAATTCTAAAATTAATTAAACAAATGATTTACTGAAGGTACCTTGCAGTTGAATATATCAAAAGTGTGTTAAAACTTGTTGTAAATGTCACACATTCTGAATAAAGGAGAAAATTTCAGTATATTTTTTTTTGGAGTTTTGAGATGAAAAGTAAAAGGATTCCGTGATGCATAGCGTGGTATGTTAAATGCAATTTTATTAAGAAGTTCAGCACAGTTTATGTCAATTAATTATTTTACATAATAAAACGATAGCTGCACGCGTTCGTCTGTTCTCAAGTGATGGCAAAGAAAACCGTGATCGCAGTTTACTGTTAGGAAATCCAATGCAAGGATAATAACCTTCAACTTTAAGACACAGATATTTCAGGAATCGACGTTGTATTCTTACAATGCTGTCAATATGAACCTTATGTGATGGAGACCACATTATCGACGCATATTCAATTTTACACCTAACCAAACTGCAAAACAAGATTTTTAAAGTATTTACATTATTAAATTCACGACCGTAGCGAATTATGAATTTCAGGGTTTTTTGACAACTTAATAAAGTGATCAAAAAACTCAATTTTTTCATAGATCCTAAGTCACGGAAATTATTAGGTCTATTGAGAAAGAACAGAATTAATAGTATAATCAAAAATCAGAGAAGTTACCTTCCAGGAAAAGGACATAAAATTACATTTAACGACGTTTAAAGGTAATCTGTTTAAAATGCACCACTCATCAATAGCTGAAAGATTCTGTTGAAGTAACTTGCAATCATCAAAAGTACCGATAGATTTAAAAATTTTAAGGTCGTCCGCATAGAGTAAACAATCCACATTCAGATATTCCGCCACATCATTAATAAATATATTGAAAAACACAGGGCCAAGCAAACCACTCTTTATTATTTTATTTAAGGGGCTTGATTTGCAACTGGAAAATGCCGTTTTGTTATTTTTTAAGTTATAGTTAAGTACGGTGTGACATTTTAGCAGTACTTCATCAACAAGTAATAAGAAAGTTGGTGCAGATTGGACTAAAGCCGAGGGTATTAGTATGTGATCAAGGGTCAAATAATAGATTAGCTTTAGCAAAATTAGCTGCAACAAAAGATGACCCTAAACTCATCGTAGATGACACCGTAGTGTTTGCTGTGTACAATCCACCTAATTTGATTAAAAGTTTAAGAAACAACTTAATGAATTCAAAGTTGGAAATTTTTGTTAATTTCAAAAAAGTACATTGGAACGATTTCGTTCAAGCATTTTACATCGATCAAGCAAGCATTGTTGCACGGTCAATGGTAAAAATAATAGAAAAGCATGTTAATCCCACAACATTTCACAGCCATCAGTTCGCGAATTTAGATTAGCTCTTCAGCATAATATGCATATTAGATTGCAAGCATCTATTGAAGATTCTAACTGCGAAACAAACAAAGACGAAGTACTAATGGACATAGAAGAAGATGCTGAAAAATACAAAGAATCATCTGAGAACACAACGTATACTCAAAATAAAATCACACAAAACAACAATAAAAATTATCAAGATCATTTGGAACTGGAAACAATTCAAACTAATATTTCGTTAGAATGTTCTGCTTCTTACATTTCCGAATATCTAACTTATTATCTATTTAAAAAATTTCAATGTGACTACTGCAAAAAACTATTACTACTTCAAGATTGTAGTGTAAGTGATCGTAAGCTACTTATTTTAAATAGTGATTTTAGTGACAGTGCAAATTCTATAAAACATTTATTTCAACCGTCCTTAAAATTTTCAAGTACCATTTATAAAATGTTAATATGCTTTGATGAACTGTTTAATATTTTTAAAACTGAGTATGGTGTAAAGGCAAAAATCAAATTTCAATTTATGAATAGACTAAATAATGCAGGTCAAAAAGAATGTATTGGTTGCGACGTTCACAATGAAGTTATTATTGAGCAATTAATTAAAATTAAATTATATCGAACTATAAAATGGGTAGTTGGTAGTAATGTCAAATATTCCAATAATGGAAAATCGGAAAAACCACACCGTAAAGTGAGAATTTAGTTCTCACTGTGAAAATAATTGTACTCTTATTATTTTTAAGATTGATGCGTTTTATGTCATTTTTAGTGTTTTTAGTAAATTATTGAAGAAAATTTGCTTGTTTGATTTGAATTTTTTATTTCAAGTATGAGAATATAGTAAAAACGTTGTTACCATCAATGTTGATTGAAAAGTCTTCCATCAGTAATCAAAGGACTCATTTTTATTGTTTTTTGTCATTAACTAACAACCTCTAACAGCGTATAGCAGGTAATTTTGTACACGTCTTATTTTGAAAACTACTAACTTTTCAGATAATAATTAATAAACATTGCGATAATTGATATACAAACAAACCTACTATAAGGATTAAAATTCTTTTTAAAAGGATGTACGATAGGTAGCTTGGTGATTCATGTAGGAAGTCCCAATGGAACGGGTAGATGCAACACGATACAATACATATTTAGTTTCTCCGTTGATTGAAAAGTCTGTTTCTGCCATTCTACATGGAAACGATTCAACTTTAGGAGTTTTTGTTTATTTTCTTGTGAAAGCGGTACTTCTACGGTTAAGCAAAAACCAATAAATTCTAACCAAAATACGATCATTGTGCCGCTCTTGTAGCATATCTAGGGTCTGAGAACAATAGTTTAATCTGTGTAAACACGTTGCCATCAGCCTAGGTACTGACAAAACGAGAATCATAGCCGTAAATGTGGGTATTATACCAAGATACAAAAATAATGGTATATAATACGTAGAAGTAAAATTTGTAATGTGATCTACTATACAAATAAAATAAATAACATATAAATAATATATGACATAAATATAAAATAAAATAGTAATGCAGATATTGTCAGTACATTTATTACAATTACAATTAATTTGCGGGGACCGATTTTAGGCATCAAAAAGTAAATTTGGCTCAATTATAAAATTATGTGGTTGTCATGGAAACTTATCAAAATGAATAGATAAAAGTAACAGGCATAAAATGTTCATTTAAATAACCAGACATTAGTAGGTAAAATAGGTATATTTAAAAATAACTGACAATACTCACTCATGGTTACAATAAATGGTGTTTAGAGAGTAGAACACTGTTTCAGGCACATTACGCTTGGTCATTTAACTTACTTCTTCGTCTGAAATTTCCATTTCGGAATCAGAATTGCTGTCTTGTGTGTTTACTGATATAATAATTGGCTCCAAAGTTATCTCTACAAAATTATTCAGTTGCCAACATTTGTCTTCTTCCTTAACGACATGAGATACACAGTTCTTCCATCTTTCAGGTGTTACTTTGTTTAATGCATTTTCAGAAGTTTTTCACGTCGTCGAGTTTAAAAGTGGTATTGTTACGAGCGACGTCACCTTTTACTTGAGCCCAAACCAACTCTATAGAGATTATTATCTTCCGGGTTGAGCCGTGTTCGTCCTTCCTTCATACGTTCTCAGCTTGACGTTTCGCTAACCATACTGTTAGAGAACGTACGAAGGAAGGACGAACACGGCTCAACCCGGAAGATAATAATCTTAGTGATAACAACCGCGAAAGCTTACATTCATACAACTCTATAGAATTCAGCTCACAATGGTAAAGTGGTAAACGCAGTACTTCAGTGCCCCGATTCTTTGCCATTTGGTCAATAACATGACGTATATACTTATTCTTATAAACTTTAACAATATCCAATAATTCTCTTTTCACCATGTCATCCTCAAAAGTTATATTCTTAACAGACAACCAATCTATAATTTCTGCTTCCCTCCAAGCGCTGGTAGGCAAATTTTCCTATCTTCGTGAGTGGTAGCTGGCGTTGTCCATAACTATTATAGCTCCTTGGGGTATCAAATCTAACATCTGCTCAAAATATTCATCAAACACATTAGCATTCATGTCTTCGTGGTAGTCGACAGTTTTTTTTATTCGAATTCTAACAAACCACCATCTACAAAGCCATCTTCATTGCCAATATGAGTAATAATTAACCGTGTTCCTTTCCCAGAAGGCGGTTGAAATCCTGTCGATAGCCCTTCTATAAATCTTTGTTGAGCACTCGTAACGGTATTATCATGACATGTTTTTTTACGGTATGTCCTGCATTGATCAAGGTTTCATCCAAATAGAATATACGCCTGCCTTCACGCCTATATTTTCTTATTTCCCGAAGATAATTTCTCCTCCATGTAATAATCTCTTGTCTTTCAATTAAAACGGATCTTCTATTTATCTTCACCCAAGTAAACTTTAATTTGCGAAGAAGTTTCCACAGTGTTCTACGACTCATTTGGGGTAGATTTTCATCCTCATTTACTGCTAGTAAAATCTTATCGGTTGTAGGAATTTCTTTCCGTAAGTAGAACGAGTGAACCTTTCTACGGACAGAATTCCTCATTGCATCATCTAATTTCATCGGGCGCCGACCAGGAGATGGAAGTGGGTGAAGCACCTTTCTCAAATTTTTTCTTTCCCTTACTAGTTTATAAATGGTGGATTTTTATATTCCCGTCATTGCAGAACATAATCGACACTTTTTGCAGGATGTTGACATCGAACAGCGTCATGCACATTTAAAATTATAATTTTTTTATTAGCAGATAACGCACCACTTTTAACACGTTTTGCTGGTAAAAAGTTTTTCATTTCAAAATTATTTGCACCAACACACAAACAAACAAACAAGCCGATTCATTGCTAATAACAAACTAAACATATTTTTCATTTAGAAAGTATACGAATCCCTTCGGTCAAACAACTAATTATCTGTAATCTTTTGCAGAAATTACAACCCGTCTGCCGTAATGACTGCGCTAACGACCCCACTTTACCTGATAGATAATCCAACACACATTTTGACGCTAAAAAATAATTGTTTTAAAATTACTTTATTTAGCTATATCGATTCTTAATTGTGATAATAAGAAACAAACCACATAGTAGTAAATAATTTTTTTTGAAATATTCCACAGTTTAATAAGATAAAATAGATTCATAACTTTTGTAAAACTCAGTATACGTACCTATATAAAATTAAAATTTAAAATAGACAAATTGAGAAACGACACATTTGTCATTTATCGATTTTAGAGTTTAATTTTATATTCAAATACTATTTTACAAAAGTTTTGTATCTATTTATATCTTATTGAACGGTGGAATATTGCTGAATAAATTATTTACTATGAAAATAGATTCCACAAAGTAAGGATTGAAACAATAAAAGAAACCACATAATAATTCATATCAAGGTAGATTTTCTATTATAATATATTTACCTACTAAAAATATTATTTTCCCCTACGCCACTGCAATACGGGAGATTCAATAATTCTGGCAGGTTTATTACTCCGCGCCAATAGTATACTGAGTATAGTCAAAGTGATCACAGTTAAATAGTTTTGACGATATAAAAAGATTAATTTTGTTTGATAGAAAATACAACATTGAATAAGTTTTTTATACTAGTTTAACAGGAAACTTTGTAATCATTGCTATTTGAATTAAAATAACCGGAGTTCGATGAATAGGCAAATGACTTACCTATTCAAAAGTATCGTAGATATCTATTACAAAATTAATATTACTTATGATAATGAAGGATAACGACATTGCGTATAAATTTCAATGGCATTTTAATGAATTTTATTTCACACTGATGTTTAAGCGTTGTTTATCTCTCAGAATTCACTGAGTATAAGAACGGTATAAGTGTTGATTGAACGGCAGTATAAGATACGACATGTTTCATAAACGAAAATTGGTTATTTTATTATTCGAGAAAAGGAAACACAGTACTTATTTTGTAATTTGGGGCCAATAATCTCATCATTGTGTTCCGAGAAGGATTTACCGCATAATCTCATATCTTACTGTAAAGAGAATATTTATTTTGGATTGTGTGACAATTTGAAAATTGTAAACAAATCCTTGCTATTTATTTATTAGAAACCTTATTATAACTATACTTTCTTTATCTGTACAAAATAATTTGATACATAAGTACTTAACAAAAAAATAAAACAGTTTATTTATTAGAGTATTTGATAATAAAAAATTCTACGTCCATTGCACTTGCTCCATTAGAATATTTCAAAATCTACAATTTTCTTCCTGCAGTTGCAGATGAAATTACAAATACTCCAACAAACACCGAGTAGGTCAAATACGGCCGAGCCCAAAGCACGTCATAAATATTTTGTGATTTTAAGTTGATTACCTTTCGTAAATCATCATTTATAGTCATTTAAAAAATTATTTGTCTTTGTCCAATCTATAGAATTTCGTCAGAGGATTACTTTCATATTTTGAATCAATTTGATACCTTGTCAAATACGTGAATAATTGGGACAGAACATTACATTAAAATCTCCATAAGGAAAAAACGTTGGACCTGGCCTTAAACCTCCTACAGCGCTTTACTGTTACGGGCGCAAATGTTAATAAAGAAAGTAACTTAGTTAATATGATCGCCACCTTATTGAAAAGCGTACTTGTGTAGACAAAAATTGTAAACAAAAATGCAACCTTTCATACACCAAAGCATTGCTACACAAGTTCGTATTATATCATAGAAGTTGACTATCTTCAAGACTTTTCAATCAACGCTTATAGCATAATATATTCACTCAATAATTATAACAAATTTTATTAGTAAACGTAGATGATATCTTCTGATTCCTGGCTCATCCCGCGGGTCCCTAAAAAAATAAAATAATTTTCTTATTTTATAAAAATAAGTATTTGTCAACATATTGCAGTGAATGTATGATGTCATAGTAATGTATAAATGTATTAGAAATATAATGTCTAGTAGTAAAATATACATATATCTTGTGTGTTAAGAAGATATATCAATTTTTTTGGATACGTGATCGAGTAAAGTGAAAGTGGGGAAAGAGCCGCTCTCGGGCAGTAGATAATGATGGACGTGTAATTTGAGTGCAATAAACAATTAATATAGAATGTTTTTGCTAATCATTTAAAAAAGTGTTGTGGTTGTAATTAAATAACCCATTTATAAAAAAACGGTTTAATGAAAACCAGTTGTTAATGAAGAATGCTTAAACAATTAAAACCAAAGTGGAACAATAAGAAAAAGTTGAGAAAGCAGTCTTGGTTTGAGAGGTTACCGCAGAGAACCATAGAAGGTTGCACGTATACGTCTAATAGATTTACCAGATTAGTTTAAGTTAGCATATGTAAATCTGTGTATAAAAATTAAATACGATTGCTCACGTTACGCTATTTACGATAATATTCATATTTGGAAGAATTATACGTTTGATTATTTTCTATAAATTAAAATTTTGTCATTGTTATTAAGAATCTAAGCCTTAGAGATGTTATCAACCAAAGAATTTTAAACAAAGAGAGTTCCATGCTCACACAAACTCTTTTTTTATTCACATACATTTTACGATAGGGTAGGTAAGTACTTATTACTGGTATTGCAGTTAAATTCAATTTTGAGCATTATTATTCTTTTAGAAACGTTAAATGAAATTGATTAGGCTTCCACGTTCAGCCTCAAGTCTAGTTTAATAAATTTTATTTTTTAACTAACTGATAAACTGGAAATTATGTGTGTTGCTGCATTTAATCATAGTAATATGTAAAAATTGCATGTACAATAATTTAGGATATGCAAACATAATATTAAAAAACCTTGTAATACTTGAAATAGAAGGAATTGACACTAAACAACAAATGATGGCATTGTTCTTACCAGTTCAATTATTCATAATGTTAGCTATCACCGCACTTTGGTTAAAAATTAAACTCTGCTCTGTCTTGTTTCCACAGCTGAAGATATTTTTGAACAAAAGAAATTAATGATCATCGTCTCACTCTATTTTCAACAATTTCAACGTTTAAATAATAATAAGTGCATTTATGGTTAGTAAAGCCAAGTAAAACAACCACATACGGTTCATCTAAAAGCGCTGTTACACAAACGCCTCTATCACGTCTGCGCATTTTGTTTTTCATGTAAAAATTAATATAAATAATTAAAAGATAATTAACTTTTAAAGTCCTCCGTTTACGTTTTAAATTTTAGTTCTTAATTATTACGTGCATAAACATACTTGTTAGAATCAAATGACGTAACGAAGTTTGAGCAACAGGCGGTCGCTTTATCTCTATCTTTCTCAGTCAAACGCAACAGATCTATATAAATTTAGCATTGACCAATTTCTATGATTGCGTAATGGACTTGGTACAACTATCCTAATCTAGATATCTAGTGTACATTTGTTATTTACATCCCCTAGATGTTGTTTAAAGTATATCTTTCGGACATCTTTTCAACGTCCAGGAAATACGTACGTTATTTAGCCATTAACTGGATGTCCACTAGATTTGAGTGTTGTGTTAATTTAGCAAGTTTTCGTCTTCCTTTAATTGTCGACATTTAGTGTTTTTATAACCTAATAACTCCTGTTGAAGGTGCCGTTGCTAATCGGTGTCGATAAAATGTTTTGAGCAAATTTTTGTCAATAAAAATTGTTACTTCTACGACACGCATTTATCCACACTTTTACAAAAGTCCGGAGAATAAAATATTTAAGTTTCTTCCAGACGTTATAATTAGAAAAAACATGTTTGGAGGTACCCTGTATGTAATAAACATTTTTATTAAGCTAGAGTTCAATAAATTAGTTTTTTATTACCAAAGTTTGTTATATTGCGCCCAATATAGTGAAAGATCAAACCTCCACCTCGTACCTACAAAATAAGCACGTAAATAAATAAGCGGATTAAAAACGCCACCAAAGCGGGTCGTAACATTGGGAAGGATGCCGGCACCTCGTTGTGAAAAATGAAAGTGAACTTACTACATGTAGATAGTTAAATTATAATATTTAAGCGAGTGTTGACAAGGGTGGACATAAATGCAATAAATGGTAACTACAAAATTCTTTTAGAAATATGAAACATGAAAATTACATTACAAAATGTATATAAACCCATAAAATCAAAAATACGTTCGTATTCAGGAAAGATGCACTCTCGTTATCATTAATGTTTATAAAAATCACTAAAAACAAACAGTAAGGTATTTCTCTGCTTTTATATTTTTCAGATAAATATTTGCAGTTATTGTTACTTGCTACATGCATTAATGACGCAGTCGTTTTCTTTTCTGAATATGAGTATAGTTAAAATAAAAAATATAAGTAAGTTATTAAAAAAATAAATAATTGAATCAATCAAATAAGACTATAAAATTTGAGGAAGAAAATAAAAACCAATTCAATTTGGGCAAATAATTCAAGAATGTATTAATACAAAAAGAAACTTTACGTTTATACGAGGTTTCCGCTTTACAAAACCCTTAAATGTGGAAAATTGAATAAAGACTAAGAAACACTTTGTGCGGTAGTTTAGTTGGCAACGTTTCGCATCTTGGGAAGATAAATTTTCATTACCTATTTAAGAACCAAGCATTAAAGTCTTATTACAAAACAAGGTTACTCATTCAATAACAGCAACAAAATTAAAGTTTGCTGAATGCAAAATTCTGGTAGCAACATCAAGTTGCTACCAACTTATAATCGTCCAGATAATAAAACCACTTTATTGCATTTTTTGACCTTACTATTCACCCTCGTTGTACGATTGTTGGCTTTGGAATTCCACGTCATTTAGTAGTGACCGTTTTTCGATAGCTCATTCCTGTGATCCACAAAGTCCGAAAAACGTATGTCTGTAAACAAGCAAGCATGCAAGCAAGCCTGCAAGTTAATACGCGCGATAACGCATCACCGAAAGGATCTAGAACCTTGATTTTTGTACAGTAGGTCTGGTCTACTACAAGAAAGAGTTGATTAGAAATTGGGAATGGTACGACGCACCCTTCCTGTCCCAACCCCACTCGAATCATGTCCAAAACAGGTTTTTTGAGGCAAATTATTACTTTACAATTTAATTTTTGTGCTTCATGACTCAAACCAATGTTGTTCGTCATGACATGGTACCTAGCACATGGTGAATTTTTTTCTCTTCATTTTTTTCTTATTAGATTCATTCTTTCTCCTAATTTTTTTTCATTTTTTCTCCCTGTTTTTTAAAATTTTTTTCCTCATATTTTTTTTTGTTTTTAGGTCTTGGAAAAAGTTATGAATAAGCAGATACGTAATTATTTAGACATTAATAACTTACTATCTATCAATCAATTCGGGTTTAGACGTGGATATAGTTGTACTACTGCTTTATTAAATGTAATTATACTCAGTATACTATTGGCGCGGAGTAATAAACCTGTCAGAATTATCGATTCTCCCGTATTGCAGTGGCGTAGGTACCTGATACGTTTGGAAAATCATATTTTTAGTAGGTAAATATATTATAATAGTAAAATCTACCTTTATATGTTATATATTTTATTTGTATAGTAGATCACATTACAAATTTTACTTCTTACGTATTATATACCATTATTTTTGTATCTTGGTATAATACCTACATCTACGGCTATGATTCTCGTTTTGTCAGTACCTGGGCTGATGGCAACGTGTTTGCACAGATTAAACTATTGTTCTCAGACCCTAGATGGGTCGATATGCTGCAAGAGCGGCACAATGATCGTATTTTGGTTAGAATTTATTGGTTTTTACTTAACCGTAGAAGTACCGCTTTCACAAGAAAATAAAGAATTATTTCAAGCAATTATGATTTATTACTCCGCGCCAATAGTATACAGACTTTAATAATGTCATTACTGCTAGAGATAATAGCAAACTCACTGCACTAGTTCTATTAGACTTTTCAAAGGCCTTCGACACTATCCATCATGAAATATTGATAAATATTCTACACCATATAGGATTTGACATATCTGCTTTTCTTTTATTAAATAGTTACTTGCGTAATTGTCGTCAAGGTGTGAAACTATGAGAAACCATTTTTGATCTTCGTCATACTAATTATTCAGTTCCTCAAGGTTCAATATTGGGACCATTGCTATATATATATAATTTATACTACAAAGACCGGCATGTCCATTACTAAATGAGGATTTAAACATTCTGGAAAACTACGCAAATCTACATTCGTTAAAAATTAATCCCACAAATTCAAAATTAATGCTTTTTGGGAATAATTAAATTATTAAGTCCATATTACTTTTTCTTTCATTAAAAATCAATGATGTTATTATTCCTTATCATGAGCAAGCAAAAAATCTGGGTAATATAGTTGATAATAGGTTACGTTTTTTGGAACATAAACAGAAAACTGAAATTGCTATACTCACAAAGCCAGGTATTAAATAAAAATGTAAAGAGAATGCTTTGCGATTCCTTGGTGTTATCTAGTTTTAACTACTGTGACGTTCATTATGATCCTTGTCTTGATACAAATGCGAAAAGAAAAAATTCAAGTATTACTAAATGCTTGCCTTCGCTTTATACATGGAATTAGGCGTCGTCAATATATTAGTCATAAGTTGATAGAAACTGATTGGCTAAGCATGGAAAATCGGCGTTATCTACACAATTGTGTTTTGTTTCATAAAATTATTGTTACAGATAAACCACCTTACTTAACAAACAAAATTAAACATCGTAGCGACATACATAATTTAAATTTGAGACACAGAGGTTTAATTGAACTGCCTTCTTTTAAAACTGAATTTTATAAACGTTCCTCCTCTTATAATATTTGTTTCATTTTCTTTGCTCTTTATTTTTTTCTTCTAATTTTTTTCTCCTAATTTTTTTTTCTCCCCATTTTTTCTTATATTTTTTTCTCTTAATTTTTTTCCAATTTTTTTATTTTATTTGCTTACATGTTGCTACCAGCCCGGAAAGGTGTCAACTCTTTCTCCTGGTTTTAAAACTAGCATTTACTAGTGGTGTTTCTATGTAATATCTACAGATGAGTATAATTTAAAAATTAGCTTCACAGTACTTTTCAGTCATTGAATCATTAGCAGATTTCAGTAGATTTGTGCATGCTAAAAAAACCATATCTCTTCCAAATATTGGTTAAACTACAATTTCTAATAGGACTCGAACAGCGATGAATCACAAGGACATTCCAATCATAAAGAAAACAGTAAGACCGTCACCATACGTTCACATGATTTTTCAAACTTTGAGACTCCTCGACAACTGATCTTTCTTATTGCAAAACTATCGACACATACCAGAGAATATCAACAAAGTTGAACACTGAATTGCAATTTGTGAAACACGGAATGTAAAACTTACTTTTCCCAGAAAGTAGATATTAACAAACCCAACTTACTGGTCATTATTAAAGGACGAGTATTTATTCCAAGTGGAAATGAGAGAATACGAGGATATATCGGAAAATTCTTAGCCTACTATAGAACCAAACAAATTTTCAATGTCAAAATATTTTATTACTCAACATATTCTCCTCTTAATTGGATACATTTATTACAGCGAACCTGCAACGTCTCTAGACCTTTCAAAAAAAATGTTTTTTCTTGCTCTGCAAACCAGACCTCCACAGCTTCTATTACCTCCTTGTTGGAAGAAAATGTACGACCTTTTAAACTTTTTTTAGTTGAGGAAAGAGGTGATAGTCGGACGGAGCCAAATCGGTTGAATAAGGGGGTGTTCTAGTAATTCAAACCCTAAATCACAAGCATGGCAACATGAGATTTGTGTGCAGGGGCGTTGTCCTGCAAAAACAAAACACCTTTGGATAGCTTTCCGCGTCTTTTTCTTTAATATTTTCCCGTAGAGTGGTCAGTAATGTCGAATAGTAATCTCCAGTTATTGTTCTACCTTTATCCAAAAATCAATCATGATTACTCCATGGCAATCCCAAAAAACTGAAGCAAGAACTTTTCCAGCAGATTTTGGACACGAAACTTCTTAGGTCTTGGAGAACCAGAGTGTCGCCATTCCGATTGTTGCTTTGTTTCTGGATCGTAGAAATGTACCCAAGTCTCATCCATAGTAACAATTCGGTTTAAGAAGTCTACATCGTTTTAAATCGAGCACAGATCGAACGCGATGCTTCTACCCTTGCACGCTTTTGGTCAACATTCAAACATTTGGGGATCCATTTTGCAGCAATTTTTCTCATGTCCAAATTGACGTGAACCATATGATGAACGCGTTCGTATGAAATATTCAGTGCTTCAGATATCCGTTTTAGCCCAATTCGACGGTCTGATAAAATCATGTCATGAACTGCATCGATATTTTCGGGGACTGACACAGAAACTGGCCTTCCTGATCGGTCATCATCTTCAATGGAAAATTTACCTTTTTGAAGCTTGCATTCCAATTTTGACGGTCGCATACGAAGGACATTGATCACCAAGGGTATTAAGCATATCTTCGTAAATCTGCTTACCTCTTAACCCTTTTAAATACAGGTACTTGATGATGGCTCGATACTCCAATTTTTTGATTTTCACAATTTCGGTGGACATCTTTTTTCATTTAATTTATTGCGTGACTCTGGTTTACCTTTATGACGTCAAACTTTACACTAACACTTCTAATAAATTATTGTTCGTTGCTATGGTAACGCAATATTTTGTTTATGCAAGGAACTGGTCTAGGCTAACTAGATATCAATACATCCTCGTATGTGGCTGAAACTTAAATAATACAGCAAGATAAACAGCTATTCATGATTTTAAACAATTTCTAATAGTGTTTTTATTACTAAGATTTAAGAAAAACAAATTGTCGAAATGTTTGTTATATTTTCTGAATAATTAGTCGAAACTAGATATAATTATTAATAGAAACTATATTCAAAATTGGTTAAAGTTATATCTAATTAAATTATAAACTGGAAATACATTTTACCAATACATGAAATAATAGATCCCATATTCATTTCCAACATTTTAATTTAATTGTAAACTTTAAACTATGGGACTCTAGAGCAAACAACCCCGACGGAATTTTTTGACCTCAATTTGTAAAGAGGAATGTTCCCCGTTAGTTGCAAAGCAGTGGCCTAAACAATTTGGAGTCGAGTAGTCTTATAATTGTCTTGTTGCCACATTAAAAATTGTTTATTATCTGTCATATTATGGCACGATTTTCATTACAGCACAATTTATCGTGCCATAAAGCGCTATGACAACCCATGACAACAGCGAAGATAGAACACAAACAAACAAATTTTTACTATACTTTATTAATATAAAATGTACAGTTTGAATTTTCGGTAACTGTAAGTCCAGAACTTGACTCCTTGGCAATCGATTCACTTGTAGAAATACTACAGGTTCCATCCGATGATCCAAATCTTCGGGCAATTTTTTCTTTATTTTCTAACTAATCTGCCACATATACCTCTGCTATTGCGTTACTTTTCCAATCGCCGTGTCTTCTAAACACTACAATATCGGCACCACTGTCTGCCAAAATTGTTGCAGAGGTTCTTCGGAATGAATGCCCCGTATACAGTTCAGCATTCAGTAACTCCACTAATCACAACTTCAAACCTGGTCACTCCAACCTACCTTCTGATATTGTGTGCCTCATTAAGCTAGATGAGATTGACAAGGAAACCAAAACCTTACTAGGAAATGCTTATTAAATAAACTTACACACTTACTAATATTAGTAGTAGCGAATGTAACTCTGGTAACGGATGTTTAAATGTCTGCTGCCTTTACCGATTATTTAAAAAATAAACCTTCATCCTTAAATCTACTTATTCAAAAAATACTTTGTTTTTTTGCAGCCACATACAATGTTTGTCTGGGACTAGGTTATTTTCCAATTCTTGGAAGCATGCTTTGGTTTCAGGAAAACTTATTTCCCAACTACAGCACATTTCAGAAACAATAAAAACAGGTTACGAAAACAAAAAGCAATACTGTAGCATTTTTTTTAGATATAGCGTTAGCTTTTGACATTAAATTGAATGTCTGAAAAGCAAATCAATAGCCTTGCAATAGCTAAAGCTATTCTACTGTCGTTTCTAGATGGTAGGACGTTTGTCGTTTGTATCTACTTTTTAATTTCCGAAAATAAGGCTATTAAAACAGGTGTTCTTTAAAGAATCGTTTTGGGACCACTATTATCGATTATTTTCATTTTTGACTCCTCTTTTTCTTCCCCATTAAAACTTTTGCGGAGGATACTGCAATTCTTTCACAGCATACTGACCTATGCAATTATAAAATTGCAATGCATACGTTAAGTTCTTGGTGTCCAAAATAGAATCTACATATCAATCCCTCAACAAGAAGCAGGGTAAAATTTTTGCTTTAAGAAGAATTTAAAATCCATCCAATTCAACAATTGACCTGAACAATATCCAGTGGTATTTCTCTGATTTGGCACTTAAGTCGCCTGGGAGTACTTTTCGACACTCGAATTACTTTAAAATTGCAAATCAATTACAAACTTAATCAAAGCTACGCAAGACTAGTACAGAAAGTCAACAATTGCTCTATATTGGCGGTGCATATAGTATCAAAGGTCTTGTTAAAGATTTGTATGTAAGTATTGCATATCTAGGTTTAAGATCTTTATATTACATGCTCCGCCAATACAGCTTCAGCTAACATACTAAACATACAACATCTCCAAAATAAAACACTACAAATTGCAGTGAACGTTCCATAATCAGTTAGATTACGAATTACATGTACTCACAATCCAAACTTTCATCGGTACTAGGAAACTACCACCAAACTTGATTTATCCAAGATCGACAGTAGTGATTAGCTTTTAAGACTTTAATTACATACATACAAGGTGTTTTATTAAGAAACGTGCATACGTTAACTGCAGGTAGGGGGCATCTAGGTGATTCTAAAATACCCCCATATAATTGATCTAGCGTTCTTTATAACCAAAACTAGAACATTTCTGTGACGTTAATCGAGTGGGAATTTTGACGACTTTCCTTCTTCTGGTTAAAAATAAGTCGAATTTTTGCGTTTTCAGTAGAATGCTTTGTACAATATTCTATTTGATCTCAGATCTGCATATGAATGAAGATGATACATTATTGGAGGTTTTCTTTTAATGCGGCAACATCTAATATTGGATGTAAGTACCTATATTTCATTAATGCTCGGCAACAGTAGAATTAAAACGTTTGACATCAACAGCTTCAAGTTTATAGCTTACGCAAGGTTAATTATGTTTTCAATCTGGGTGAACGGATAATTACGCTAAAATCGAAGATATACTGTAAGAGAAATCATAATCGAATAATGTTGCCTAATACATTTCAATTAAAAAGTCCTTTAGGTGATAAGTACGAAATGACTATAACTTCGTTGATCTTTCTTTGCAGACAGTAAACAAATTTAGTATGTAGAAAAGCCTCTAAGTGTTTAATACGATTACATTGGCCCAAAGTGATTTACTAAGCTATCCATGAAAAGGTTGTTCGATTATAGATCCTTGAGTACGCCAAATCTATAAGTATTAAACATCACAATTAAAACATATAATGAGATATAACGATCCAAGAGCACATCGGATAAGTAATGGACGTAGAAATACACCAATACAAAAAAAAACTGAAATTAGATAAACTCAAATGTATGCGATCCTTAACACTAGGCAAAATAGGTTAAGTTGCTTACCCGCGAAAATGGTAGAACAAAACCAAATCTAACGTATACTCTAAATCAATCTTACATTCATACTCATTCCCATAATGCAGATGATGAAAATGATTTTAGATTAGTTCCTTATAACGAATTAAATTCCATACCGCAGGTTCTTTTAGATTCATAGTCACACACACTACACCAGTTGACGGTTTTCAACGAAAAAGAAGATAGTGACAGTTTTAATTATGATTTCGCATTTGATCTTGAGGGTTTGAACTATTAAAAACGTGACGAAAGTGAACATAGTCCACCTCAGAATTGCAACGCGTACGCAGAAAAGAATTACAATTCTAATGAGCGTGAATTTTTATCGTAACACATTAACTAATTAAACCTATACATTACATAAATACTAAACTAATAAAAACTAAACTCACACGGCAACGAAAACAGCAATACATTTTCACAGGTCGAGAGGCGAGTAACTACGGAATTTCTTTCACGCCAACAATCCGTGTTAAAAGAAAAGTGCGATATTCTTACAACAAAGAGTTTTAATTTTTATTTGTAATCAAATTAAAGAATTTTTGGGCTGATTTCTGTTTTTCATTACCGATTTGTAATCTTTTCGACTGCAAATACATTTATTTATTAAATATTACCAAATTTATAGGAAACAAATTGCTTTTTACTTACAGGAATTCCATAAAAATAATTTTTTCAATTGTTTCCAAGTGGAAGTTTTACTATTATTAATCAAGGTTAGCTTTACGAAGGATTTTTTATATGCAAAAGATTTATGTTTTATTGTTGTTATGGTAAGTACATTATATTAATTTATAACATATAGATATAAGTATATTATTTTTAATTTTCTAATTAGTTGTAACTGTTTGCCTTGTTGGATTTAATATATTACAGTTACTATTTATTTGTGATATTGTTCATGCGTAATTTCTAATTCATACAGTAATATATACTATACAAAGCAATATTCTTATAATTACATTTAAAAATTAAAACTCAATAATGTGAAAGAATTGCACTCTTTTTTTAATAGGGATTGTTTGCTTGTATAAAATCCCGTACTTACTCGCCTCCCAATTTATAGAAAAGTACTGCTGCCTGCGTTGCCGTGTGAGATTAAATTAAAGGTTTTATCAATTCGGACAAAATTATCTAATTAAAAGGTATAATTTGTATAATTCTTATCTACAATTTGGATTAGTGAATAGAAACAAAAAAAATCCATTTTAAAAAAAGTTAGTAAATATTTGTAAAAGATTTGTAATTAACAACCTGTTCATCAAGGAAGAATGCACTATTGTTTGAAATTTCATACAGGCCGTTTTATTAAGCTTGGTACGCAGCCATATCTCAAAAACTATTATACTCAGTATACTATTGGCGCGGAGTAATAAACCTGTCAGAATTATCGAATCTCCCGTATTGCAGTGGCGTAGGTACCTGATACGTTTGGAAAATCATATTTTTAGTAGGTAAATATATTATAATAGTGAAATCTACCTTGATATGAATTATTATGTGGTTTCTTTTATAGTTTCAATCCTTACTTTGTGGAATCTATTTTTCATCATCATTTCTATTTTCAATAATTTAGTTCAGCAATATTCCACCGTTTAACAAGATATAAATAGATACAAAACTTTTTGTAAAACACAGTATTTGAATATAAAATTAAACTCTAAAATTGATAAATGACAAATGTGTCGTTTCTCAATTTGTCTATTTAAAATTTTAATTTTATATAGGTACACTCATGAAATTTAAAACTTGGACACCACAATTTCTGTAAACAAAAGTTTGCACATTGTGAAGCGGGCTTAAGGGTATCATTTACAATTCTAACAGCAGGTAGTCTCAGCAGGGGTTATCTTATAGAAGGACTGTAGAATGAATCATTACACTAAGCACGTTTTAGAAAATAGGTAATTTACGTTGCTTACTTAATTTTTTCTTTAAAGAATATATTTGAAGGTATCGCTAATTAAACACCATAGCTCGATTAATTATCGAATCAAAATTTTGTTTAGGAAATGTTTACAAAATAAAATTAGAAATAATTTTGATTTAAAAACGTCTACAAGCAATAACTTTTAAATTAAATCAAAAACTAAACATGGTTATTTGGGTTGACTGATTATTACTTATTTTTAAATAAATCTAACCTACTAATTATTGTAAGTTATTAAAAAAAATCATTAAACTCTCTATTCATAATATTTAGTCCTTACAAAATGTATATTTTATGACGTTTCATTTTTTCTGTAGTTAATATAAAAGTGAAAATAAAAACTAAGGCAATTCTTATTGTCAACGTATATATTTAGTTTTTGACAAGAATTTATTACATAATTATAATTAAGATACCAAGTTATAGTTTAAAATTAAATGAAAACTTTTTTTTTAATAAAGGTATTACTATATAAATAAATATAAGAAATCAATAATGGGTGTGACCTCCATTATTATTGATACATTCTTGGAGGCGTCTGCTCATTGACGCTATCAAGGTATCAATATAATTAATATTAATCGTTTCCCATGCGGTATCAATGGCTGCAATTAGTGCATTACGGTTTACTGGTATAAAATTTGGCCCTTGTTGTCTTCGGATAACAGCAAGTATTCGAGCCCAAACATTTTCGATAATGTTAAAATCTGGGCTTTTTGCTGGCCAGGGTAACAGCTCCAAGTTATTTTCTCGTATCCAATTGCGCACAACCCGCGAAGTATGAATAGGGGCGTTGTCCTTTAACAACAAAAATACATTATGAAAATGTTAATTCAACAGATCCCGAACTATTTTTTAAAGAAAGTATAGTGAAATAAGAATACTTACTTGTTGGAAAATATAATCTTTGTCTGGATAAAACACTTCGACTGAAGGTTTCATAATAGTTTCCAAAATATCTAAATACGCAGCAGAATCAAGACGTCCATCGATAGCCCAACAAACTCCTGGACCCCTCGCGCTAACCCAACCCCACACATTCACAGAAAAATAACCACTTGGTTTTTTACGACATAGTCGGTCGGCGCCCGATGGAATTAGATGATGCAATGTGGAATTCTGTCCGTAAAAAGGTTCACTCGTTCTACTTACGGAAAGAAATTCCTACAATCGATAAGATTTTACTAGCAGTAAATGAGGATGAAAATGTACCCCAAATGAGTCGTAAAACACTGTGGAAACTTCTTCGCAAGTTGAAGTTTACTTGGGAGAAAATAAATAGATGATCCGTTTTAATTGAAAACAAGAGATTATTACATGGAGGAGAAATTATCTTCGGGAAATAATAAATTATAGGCGTGAAGGCAGGCGTATATTCTATTTGGATGAAACCTGGATCAATGCAGGACATACCGTAAAAAAAAACATGGCATGATAATACCGTTACGAGTGCTCGACACGGATTTATAGAAGGGCTATCGACAAGATTTCGACCGCCTTTTGGGAAAGGAACACGGTTAATTATTACTCATATTGGCAATGAAGATGGCTTTGTAGATGTTGGTTTGTTAGAATTCGAATCAAAGAAAACTGGCGACTACCACGAAGACATGAATGCTAATGTGTTTGAAGAATATTTTGAGCAGATGCTAGATTTGATACCCCAAGGATCTATAATAGTTACCAGCGCTTGGAGGAAAGCAGAAATTATAGATTGGTTATCTGTTAAGAATATAACTTTTGAGGATGACATGGTGAAAGAGAATTATTGGATATTGTTAAAGTTCATAAGAATAAGTATATACGTCATGTTATTGACGAAATGGCAAAGAATCGGGGCATTGAAGTACTGCGTTTACCACCTTACCATTGTGAGCTGAATCCTATAGAGTTGGTTTGGGCTCAAGTAAAAGGTGACGTCGCTCGTAACAATACCACTTTTAAATTCGACGACGTGAAAAAACTTTTGGAAAATGCATTAAACAAAGTAACACCTGAAAGATGGAAGAACTGTGTATCTCATGTCGTTAAGGAAGAAGACAAATGTTGGCAACTGGATAATTTAGTAGAGATAACATTGGAGCCAATTATTATATCAGTAAACACACAAGACAGCGATTCTGATTCCGAAATGAAATTTCAGACGAGGAAGAAAGTTAAATGACCAAGCGTAATGTGCCTGAAACAACGTTCTACTCTCTAAACACCATTTATTGTAACCATGAGTGAGTATTGTCAGTTATTTTTAAATATACCTATTTTACCTACTAATGTCTTGTTATTTAAATAAACATTTTTATGCCTGTTACTTTTATCTATTCATTTTGATAAGTTTCCATGACAACCACATAATTTTATAATTGAGCCAAATTTACTTTTGATGCCTAAAATCGGTCCCCGCAAATTAATTGTAATTGTAATAAATGTACTGACGATATCTGCATTACTATTTTATTTTATATTTATGTCATATATAATTTATGTTATTTATTTTATTTGTATAGTAGATCACATTACAAATTTTACATCTTACGTATTATATACCATTATTTTTGTATCTTGGTATAATACCCACATCTACGGCTATGATTCTCGTTTCGTCAGTACCTGGGCTGATGGCAACGTGTTTACACAGATTAAACTATTGTTCTCAGACCATAGATGGGTCAATATGCTGCAAGAGCGGCACAATGATCGTATTTTGGTTAGAATTTATTGGTTTTTACTTAACCGTAGAAGTACCGCTTTCACAAGAAAATAAAAAATTATTTCAAGCAATTATGATTTATTACTCCGCGCCAATAGTATACAGACTTTAGGTATAGAAATTCAGGAAAAAAATGTTTATTACTAAAACGGCTATGAGAAAATCCTAAAAACTATTTTCAAGTTTTGAATTTCACTGCAAGGAGGCGCAATTGACAAGACGAGGCATAAAATTCAAGATTTCTCCGAAAATTTTCATGTAAAGCTATGACTATAATAACATCATTTTAAAAAGCCTGAATAATTCAGCATAAGTTTTGTCTGAAGGCCATGAAGCCCCACAATGGCTAAAAATTTAAATTAAGGCAGTTTCTAAATAACTTGTCTGATTACAGCAAACTCAGGCTTGTTTCTAAAAGAAATGTCAGTATTTTAAAATACCGTATCTATCGGCACCCGAAAGTTTTAAATAAAATTGCCAAAAGCGCAGTTTGCGATAATAACAGTTTTTTCAATTTTGCCACGAAAGTTGAAACCATACAGTATAATTTGAATGTCATAATCGAAAAGTAGATTAAATTTGCTAAAGAAAACGCGAAAACCGCAATTTGATATCTTTGCCCGTTTCAGAGTTATTGCCAAAAAATTACATTTTTTACACTTTAATTTGATAAAATGGTTACATTGGATTGCAAAAGACCAGGCCGATCTATGTAAATGAATCGCTAACTGAAGTAAGGAAAAAACTATTAGCTAAGGCAAGACTGTTTAAGAAAGATCAAAATTGGAAATATGTCCAAAAATTAAAAAAATATTTCTTCGTGCAACAGATAATAGCAAAGTATTCTCAATCACCTCACAAAATCAGTTCAATGATTTGACAAAGCAACATTTAATTAAAACATTTCAAGAAAATATAAAAATTTAATATCCTCGATAATAACGCTATTAATTTAAATAACTTAAATATTTATTACCAAAATATTGGAGGTGTTAGGTCTAAAACAGTTGCTTTTCAAAATTCAATTCTAAATTGTGATTTTGATGTGATTGCTCTAACAGAAACCTGGCTAGTTGACAGTATAGCGGATAGTAAACTTTTTGATTATCAATATGTGATTCTGAGGTGTGACCGGAGTGAAAGTTCCTGAGGTGGTGGTGATTTAATTGCTGCAAAGAACAATCTTCAGGTATCTTTGATTGCAAAAAAAATTTGATATGGTATCATGTAAAATAATTTGTAGTTTTAAAACAGTTATAATTAATTTAGTTTATTTTGTACCGGATTATAATTCTATGTGAATATTTTGAAATACTAGAAGACTCAGTTATAGACAAAAATAGTGTTATAATGATTTATATTGGGGATTACAATATTCCAAAATTTTACGATTTAATAATTAATAGTGAGGGCAGTTTGGATAAAAGATTTACTGAGGTTGAGGATATTATGAACTTATTTGATCTAAAGTCTTATAACAAAGTTTTAAACAGGCAGAACTCTAGATTTAGTTCTAAGTAATGTGTTAGTTTAGTCAAAAATGAAAGTTTTCCACTATTATTGGAGGAAAAAATTTTATCCCGCACTCAATAGAAAACTAAATATTAGCAATAAATGAAATAAGTATTTGTTAGAATCTCAAGATACTTAACCAAAAATATTATAGTTATTTTTAATTCGCAAAAAGCAAATATTGATCTCTTAAAAACGAAGTTAAATGGTGTCCAGTGGGACAAAATAATAGAGTTCAGGAATGTTAATAATGCAGTCAACTATTTATATAAAAATGTGTGTAACTGTCTTGAAACTACTGTACCAAAAGTAGTTAGTAAGAATACTCATAAATGTTATCTTGTTTGGTTCAAAAGAATAGGCTGGCTAAGAAGCGAAAGTACTGTGTGTACTTTGAAGACACAAGACCGAAAGAGTTTAAAGTGTTGTTTCAGTATCAAACTGCCATATTTTATAATAATTACTAAGTTTTATTTAATTTAAGTAGCCTTCATTGTTTCAAATTTGCTGTTAAAAGTAAAATATTCTGTACACAGGTAAAGGAGAACAGTGCAAACCAGCATTGCTTTGACCTGTATTTCCTTTTTTCTGAGAGTATGTTATGTATAATATGTAATATATATTTTCATTCAATAAATAAATAAAAATAAAATATATATATATATTATCAATACCCATATTACCTTAACGGTGTAGGGTGTATCCTATTACAATTATTGTTTAGATACTCATTACATCATACATTACATACATAGATAATAATTCACATAAACAATTTATACTCTAATAAATTAAACACAATTTCCATTCTCTTTCAACTGTTTCCACATTATTCACTTTTTTTTTTTTTTTTAATATATATATATATATAGTTATAGACGGTATCTTGTTGAGCCCGATACGTTAACAGGCCGCTGTTGAGCCCAGTACCCCGCGCTTAAATACAGAACGCTGTGGAGCCCGATTATATACAGAAAATATATTTAGAGTTCTTTCATGAGCCCCACAACGTTGCCAGTCCCTTCGGGCTCATCAAAGGTACTTTTATATAAGTTAAACGGTATTTACCATTTGTATTTGTTTCTACACAAGATGTATTTACATCCGTCAAACAATTATGATACATAATTAACTTATCATTTCTTCTTTTCTACAATTAAAAAATTCCGATAGTGACTAAAAGCCTTTGTTAGTAAATAATTTTGTATTTCCTGTTTGAGTTGTTTAATATACAATTATTTTCTATTTTATCACAATTTCTCGTGTAATAATTATGAACATCTGATTTGTATGTAAAACTTTTACATATTTTTTTAGCATAAGTGATGCAATTAAAATAAACAGTGACGGCAGTGTCATAATTATTAATTTAATAAAAATTGGCTTACAACCTTTCTAAAAGCGATTGTTCCTAAACACATAGAGCTTACGTTGCAACGAGAATATTCAGTTTGATCTATAACAATTTGTTTAAATGATACTACAGTAATTTAAATGAGTATGAATTAATCCGAAGTATGTCATTTTGAGATATTTTGATGAAACACTGTCTTCTAAACGCATTAAAATATATATGTCACTGTTAAATTTTCTGGTCAATTGACTTATACGGTCTGTGAATTGTAGTTTAGGATCAAGATTTATTTCTAAAATTTTTAGAGTTCTTATTCTGAAAATTACGTGGTCGAAGTGTAAATAAAAGTTTTATTGTCTTTATATTAGTATAAGATTTTTAGTAGAGCAATGTAAGAATTTTTAATTAATATCACCGTGTCATCTGCGTATTGAATAATGGACGATTCATTTTGGAAATGTAAATGTAAATCATTAACATATATAAGAAATAATAAAGGCCCAAAAATTGAACCTTGAGGTACTCCATTACGCAAGAAGCGATTATCAGAAAATACAACATTGATTGTTTATTTTGTCTATTGCTTAAGTATGATCTGATGAGCGCAATACTAGCTTCATCAAATTATAAAATGTTTTCAATTTATTTAGGAGATGTGCCACATAATCAAAGGCTCGAGAGAGATCTAAAAAAATGCTAAAACAAAATTATTTTGTTCAAAACTCTCAAGTATCCAATATGAATTCAATATAAAGTGCAAGCCAAGACTATTCGAGTTTTAAGTAATTTGATTAAATTAAGACTTTTAATTTAACTTTTACCATCGATACTTTTAAGTTCTAGAGCTTTATCTGGTTTATAGACAAAACAAAATTAGTTATAATTCTCTTTGTTACCGACCCGACTGCAAGCGTCATTATAAATTGATCAGATTTATATGAAACGTATTCGATTTAACATTCATAAAGATAAACACGTTAGTTATGTATCCCTAGTCAATTAATTCTTTTTGTATAAAATCCACTTTAATATTAAAGGTTTGAAAGCAATCGACGTGCCCCAGCTTTTATTTTTTATTTAGTTTGAATTTGAATTTAATACTTGATAGCAGTAGTACAAAAGTACCAAAATACTAATGTAATAAGTAAAATAATAAAGCGTACCTTGATACGCGTAATAAATAAAATCATTCGTCTATTATAATGTAGAACTTAAATTATCTAAGAACAAAAAACGGAATTATAATAAATAATTGTAAAATGATGTTTCATAGTCGAACATAAATCTTGCAGAAAACTTTATTTTCAAGAAGTATCTATTCAATTTGTAACAAAAGATTATATTTTTAAAAAATAGAGAGATTAACATATTAACGCTCGATTATTTGCAAAATAATTTTCTGCCAAACCAAAAAATATTTTTAATAACCTTTTTGTTGTTTTTCTGTTTGTTTGTTTGTTTTTCTGTTAATGAGCTTATTGAACACATTAGCAATTTTAATCCCCTAAACAAAGCCCATGCACTTTCTAATTATGGTACCCATTTCAATAACACAGGATGTAGTAATTCTAATAAGCCTTTTGTTATATTCATTACCATGTCTTCTTGGTTAATTTCAAAATATTATCATTCAGTTCGTTTGTTCAATTTGAAGTGTGCAAATCGTGAGTTTTTATGTGCTAAAATGAATTCTAGAACTAAAAAACTCTCAATTGTAGTGGTAAGTATTTCAAAATTTATCTTGCTTCATTTGTTGTTTTTATTTTCTATAATATAATAATTCGTATACACATACAAATAGTGTGCTTAGAACATTATTTATAAAAAGTAAATACTAGGTTTAATTTTTGTTTTCCTTTTTTTATTTTATCTGGGGACTCAATTTATATAAATAAATTTATATAAGATATAAACAAAATTTTGAACTTGCAATTCGTACATTTGTAATAAAGAAATTAACATTATTCTTTATGTAATTAATAATTACGAATATTAGAATGAAATTAATAAAATTGTTCAAATATTTAGGTACGGCATTGATGGTATGTCACTGATTTCTCTTGAAATAAAAATTATTTTTGAACGCTCCCATCAATATCTTAGCACATTTGATCCATTGATTGATTGATTTTTAATCCAATGCACGGTTTTCGCTTAAAAAATTGTCATATTAACGTTATTGTTAATATTTTCCAGAGAAACATTTTCTATTTATTACGAAAAACGCGCATCGGATTGAAAAAACAAGAAGGTCACCTTTCGTACGTCGCGACGGTGAAAATAAAAAATGTGGTATTACATTAAAAGCTTTTCATACATAGTTCAGGATGTCCGATTTACGACACTTATAGGGTATCTGTCATGTGCTGTTTTTGGATTATACTTAAAATTTTGTTTTCCCAATTTAATGATAGTTGTTGCATTTAGTATAAGGTAAGTCAATATATTTTTGTCAATTATTAAAAATAAACCCTCAACATATTTTTTAATAAACGTTGGCGGAATTGTCAACTGGGGAGGAATATCTTTAATTAATTGATCTAATGGAATATCTCCTAATATAGTACTATCACAGCAGGTTATCGCTTACATTTGAACAGGAAGTAAACAATTCAAACGGAAACTGAAACAGAAACCAGGTGGTGCAAAAAGTACTATTACATCTGGTAAGTTTATTATTCTATTCGTCTTTGATTATAGCATTTTCTAATTTCAGCCAAATCAAGATCGCCTCCCACTACCGGAACTTCCGATGATGATAAACAGTCAATTAAGAGTTTACGAAAAAAAAATTAAAACAGATAAACGCAATCAGAAACAAAAATCAAGAGGTGGTGCAAAAAATGCTCTTACATCTGGTAAGTATATTAGTCTGTTCGTCTTTGATTGTCTTTAATCATAGCATTTTCTAATTTCAGCCAAATCGAGATGGTCGTCCACTACCGACGCTTCCAGTGAAGAAGAAGAGCAGACTTCACAGAAAACTAAAATAATTAGGCAAAGATGGACGGAGGAACAGAAACATTTAATAAAAACACATTTCAACGGACATATTAAAATAAAATACCTCCCAAGAAGACTGAAGTTGAAGAATTCTTAAATAAACATAAAGCCATATTTGTTGGTAGAAACTGGGTTGTTGTAAAAGCCTTTGTTTATAATGTGTATTCTAAAAGCTAATATTATTAAATATTTGTTTCATTAAATCGTTGTTTAAATAATCATATCAATCAATCTAACCTTTGATCCAGATCCTTTTAGAACCTTTTACAGAAGCGCGCGAACGAACTAACTTATGTTACTAACTTATTTTGTGGCAAAATTAGAAACTTCATAATCAAAAACTGTTCATTGGATTAATTAAGAAAACGTGTTGTAATTAAAACCTTTGTTTCCAATAGTAACAAAATAATATGCATTTAAAGCTTTTAAATAATTTTATCTACTCCGATTGGATTATATAGTCTTTATTCAATGAATTTTGATGAATAATTGTATAAATGACTAGGATGCGTGAGTTACAAGCGTGAGTTATAATAACTCACAGATTATCGTATTTTCATAGCAACCGTAAGGGATCATAATACCTATCTTGTTTTCTTTTAAACAAATGTCAAATAAATTAAAAATTTAACATCGTAAAATTAAAAAAAAATTTTTTTAACAGAAAATGTTATAGTCGTAGATAAAGCATAGTATTCAACTCGTGTAAAGGACAATAACTCATTTGATGATTACGCCACTCGACTAACGTCTCGTGTCGCAAAATCATCCGCGTTAGTTATTGCCTTCTTTACCACTTATTGAATAATATACTATTTTATTACAATATTTTAATGTTAATTTAATAGCTGTTTTTTTTGTAAAGTACGATATCACGTACTTACATTGCGTATAATTTTTACTTTAATGAGATCAATATAGCAAAAACTTAGTAGTGATTAGTCGCCAAAACAATACTTAACGTGTGTAAGTCGGAAAATGTGCTGATACATAGTATTACCCACTAAAATTTTTACGCAGACTATATGTTTTTTGTACGTTGTAGGCCTGTTCAATGTTGCCACATACTGGGCCACTCAACGTACCATCCGTAACGAACGAGAACGTGTATATAAAAGAGACCTCTGCAGCGCATTCGTTCGAACTATTTTTGTATATAGTGGATATATAAACGTATCCTAAATGAGCCCGGCCAAATTTTCGGATTTACACGTTTCAATGCATATACAATAGTATAATGATAATATACACATGGATACGTTGATGAGCCCGAAGTCGGGCTCAATAACGTTTCTTCGGGCCCGAGCGTACCGTTTATATATTCTACGGGCTCAACAACTGCCGGTTTATATGTCTATTTATATATATATATATATATATATAAACTTGCACCACTCTTTTTTATTTTTGGCCAAAGTTTCTGCTTCTTTCCACGTTAATCCCCTATTTGTCAACGACTTTGCCACTATATTATTCCATGATTCTAGAGGCCTTCCTCTTGTTCTTTTAGTTGTCGTTTTTGCTTCTAATACTTGCTTCACTTGTCGGTTACTTGCCATTCTTTGTATATGTCCCCACCAGCTCAGTTGCCTATTTTCTATGTATTGCAGTATTGATTCTATTCCAAGCTCGTCTCTGACATACTCATTTCTTATTCTATCTCTTATCGTAATCCCTTTTACTTTTCGTAAATATTTCATTTCGCATGCTACTATTTTACTTTTGACCTTATTTGTTGTTACCCATGTTTCGCACCCATATGTTAAAACCGGACGGAATATAGTTTTATATATATTTATTTTAGTTGGAATCGTAACTTCTCTTTGAGTAATAAATTTGTCTTTTAAAGTATAGAATAATTTGTTTGCCTTGTCTATCCTTTTAATGAGGTCTGGTTCTTGCTGCCCCGAATCGTCAATAGTTATGCCCAAGTATTCAAATTGCTTCACTTGTTCTACATCTTGCCCTTCTACTGTAATTCTTATTTGATGTGGAATTCTTGACACTGCCATCACTTTTGTCTTGTTTATATTCATTTGCATTTGATACTTCTTGAGCACTTGGTTCCATACTTGCAGGTTCCATTGTAGATCTTGATCGGTTTTTGCAAAATTGCCACATCATCTGCAAACGCACATTCAGATATATATACAGCTTTTAAGTTTCGATATCCCACAATTGTTTTTTTTACTGTTTTTGGCAATCCTTTATAATCTCATCCATAAATAAGGTGAAAAGTACTGGGCTCATTACTCCTCCTTGTCGTATTCCTTCATTTGTATTGAAATGTTCAGACATCATGTTTTTACTGATTACATAGTTGCGGTTCTTGTTGTATAAACTTTTGATGGCGGTTATCAATTCTTCATCTATTTGCCTTTTCTTTAAACTTTCCCATATTAATTTTTTATTAATTCGGTCAAAAGCTTTATCTAAATCAATAAATGCACAGAAAAGTTTTTGGTTACCTTGTAATGTCCTATTTATTAAATTTTTAATTGTGCTTATGTGGTCTTGAACACTATACCCCTTTCTAAATCCACTTTGGGATTGACCCAACGTTATTTCAGTTTTTTCTCTAAGTCTTTGTACTAGTATTCTTTCATAAATTTTCATCAGGATACTTAATAATGTAATAAAATAAATAAAAATAAAAATAAAATAAAATAAATTTAGACAAATAAGAAATAACCTTAGATATAAAATTAAAAAAACTTATAAAAGTATATTAAAGAGATAGCAAAACATTTTAGAGATATGTAAACAGGCGATATTTTTCTGAAATGTTTTTAATTAATTCAGTAATAAATAAAAAAGAAATTCCAGATGGTTTTGCAACTCTTTCTAATTCCAGCAGTTATGATATTGACTGGGGTTCAGAAAATAATAACAATTATAATTTTTCTTTAAATGAGGTTACTGATTTTAAAATTCTTCAAGCTCTTAATAAGCTTAAAAATAAGAAAAGTTCTGGTCCAGATGGTATTTTATAAAAAAAAACTAACTAGTGAATTTGCAAATCTTCTAAAGTTAATAATTAATTTATCTATTAAATCAAATGTGTTTCCTGATAAATGGAAAGAGGTCAAAATTTCAGCAATATACAAAAGTGGTAATGAATCTGATATTTCAAATTATCGCCCGGTTGCACTCTTGAATGGATTTACTAAAGTTTATGAAAATATATTGTTCAGGTTCATGTTTGATAGCACTAAAAATTTAATTTCACTTGATTAACATGGGTACTATCCTGGTAGGTCAACGGCTACAAATCTGATAGTTTTTTCAAATTATGTACACTCAAGTTTAGATAGACCTGGGAGAATAGATGTTTTATATACCGATTTTTTTAAATGTTTTGATTCACTTAGTCATAATCTGTTGTTAAAGGAACTTTTGTCTTTTGGTTTCAATTCTAGTTTTGTTAAATTGTTGTGTTCGTACCTTCAGTCAAGAGTGGGGGTAGTGAAATTTTAGAACTTAGTCTCTAAACTAGAGTGGGGGTAGTAAAATTTCAGAATTTACTCTCTAAACTATTCCTAATTCCCTCTGGAATTTTTTAAGGTTTAGGACCACTTTTTTATTCCCTCTTTGCAAATGATTTGATGTTTAGCGTCTAATCTCAAAAATTGTTATATGCAGATGACGTTAAAATATTCAGAGAAATTAAAATTTGTAAAGACCAATCAATGCTGCAGAATGATATCAAACAATTGGAGATGTGGTGTAAAATAAACAAGCTAAATTTTAAAAAATGTATAATCCTTGTGATAACTAGAAAGAAAATTGATATTCAAACCATTAAGTATCACATAGGTGATGATGAACTTGAGAATGTAAAATTCATGAAAGATTTAGGAGTAACATTTGACAATAACTTTAATTTTAATATTCATATGAATAAGCTGTCAAATAAATGCTATAAGCTAATGGGCTTCATAAAAAGAAGTACTAGTAGCTTTATGAATGTAAAGTCTATAGAAATACTTTATATGTCTCTGATTAGAAGTAAGGTAGATTATTGTTCAATTATTTGGTCACCCAGTACAAAAAAGTTTTCTAACATAATAGAGCGAGTTCAAAATCGATTTTTAAGATATATTTATTACAAAAAACATAATATGAGTCCAGCTAGAGATTTACCAACCCATACTTTGAGACAAAATTTTAATTTCATGAGTCTTGCGAAGAGAAGAAAATATTAGTTAGTGCTTTTTTTCTATAAAATTTTAAATAATAAAATTGATTGTATTAACTTGTTAAACAAATTTAATTTAAATGTTCCACGTAACGTATCACAAAGAAATTTTAAGTCTTTCTACATACGTCATGTTCACACAAATTTATAAGAAAAATCGCCCTTAATGTCGGCTTCAATTGAATTAAATATGTAAAAATAAACAAATTGAATGCGATGTATTTCACGATAACCTTGTAAAATTTAAGTCGAATTGTATAAAATATTATAGTCAATAGTTTTTTCACACTGCCAATTTATAATCATTAAATATTCCGAAATTAAGATTCATACAAAATTAATTCTATTATTGTAATTAAGTAAAATATTTTCTTGAACGAAATTATGTAAATAAGAAATCAATAATGGAAGTCGTTTTGGTTATATTGTGACTTCACAATACGTTAATTAAGTTAATTGTTTATGTATCTATTAATGGAAATAAATAAAAAAAAATTAATAAAACAACCTGTATATTTCTAGGATAGCATTTTAAATTTAAATTACTCCCGTTCCCGCGAAAACAAAGCGCATATGGGCGACGGACAAAAGCGGAGGACACTGTATTCGAATAGAGAAATGAAAAACATGTTAGTTATGTTATGTACACTTATGAAATTTAAAGCTTGGACACCACAATTTCTGTAAACAAAAGTTTGCACATTGTGAAGTGGGCTTAAGGGTATCATTTACAATTCTAACAGCAGGTAGTCTCAGCAGGGGTTATGTTATAGAAGGGCTGTAGAATGAATCATTACACTAAGCACGTTTTAGAAAATAGGTAATTTACGTTGCTTACTTAATTTTTTTCTTTAAAGAATATGTTTGAAGGTATCGCTAATTAAACACCATAACTCGATTAATTATCGAATCAAAATTTTGTTTAGGAATTGTTTACAAAATAAAATTAAAAATAATTTTATTCAAAAAACTAAACATGGTTATTTGGGTTGATCGATTATTACTTATTTTTAAATAAATCGAACCTACTAAATATTATAAGTTATTAAAACAAAATCATTAAACTCTCTATTCATAATATTTAATTGTTTCATTTTTTTCTGTAGTTAATATAAAAAATGAAAATAAAAACTACGGCAATTCTTATTGTCAACGTATATATTTAGTTTTGTGACAAGAATTTATTACATAATTATAATTAAGATACCAGGTTATAGTTTAAAATTAAATGAAAACGTTTTTTTTTTAAATAAAGGTGTTACTATATAAATAAATATAAGAAATCAATAATGTGTGCTCCATTATTATTGATACATTCTTGGAGGCGTCTGCTCATTGACGCTATCAAGGTATCAATATAATTAATATTAATCGTTTCCCATGCGGTATCAATGGCTGCAATTAGAGCATTACGGTTTACTGGTATGTATATTCCATTTTAGTTTAAAATTTCAAGTGTTGTAAAAATGCCACCTCATCTCGGTGCTGATTTGAAAGCGCGGATTGTTTCGGAACTAGCGGCGTGCAGTAGCGTGCGTGAAATTTCACGTATGTTAGATATACCAAAATGCACCGGAGGGCATTACCGAGTAAAGTGGAATCCTGAACATACTTTGGAAAGAGCCATCGGAAGTGGTAGACCTAAAGTATCTACACGTGCTTAAGATCTCAAGTTGTTTGATTACGTAACAGAACAACCATTTGCTACATTCTCCAGGGCTATAGTAGATACACATTTTCCCGGATGCCGCATAACTGCACAAAAAAGATTAAAGGAAATGGGAATAAAGAAGTATAATGTTGTTGCGAAAGAAGTTCTCAATGACGAAAATATGAGACGTCACCTGGAATTTGCAAAGCGATATGTAAACAAACCTTTGGAATTTTGGAATCGAGTGATTTTTAGCGACGAAAATCGTTCTACGTTACGAAAATAATCGCATATGTCCTAAAAAACAAAGTGGTTATTTTTCTGTGAATGTGTGGGGTTGGGTTAGCGCCCGAGGTCCAGGAATTTGTTGGGCTACCGATGGACGTTTTGATTCTGCTGCGTATTTAGATATTTTGGAAACTATCATGAAACCTTCAGTCGAAGATTATATTTTCCAACAAGTAAGTATTCTTATTTCACTATACTTTCTCCAAAAAATAGTTCGGGATCTGTTGAATTAACATTTTCATAATGTATTTTGTTGTTAAAGGACAACGCTCCTATTCATACTTCGCGGGTTGTGCGCAATTGGATACGAGAAAATAACTTGGAGCTGTTACCCTGGCCAGCAAAAGCCCAGATTTTAACATTATCGAAAATGTTTGGGCTCGAATACTTGCTGTTATCCGAAGACAACAAGGGCCAAATTTTATACCAGTAAACCGTAATGCACTAATTGCAGCCATTGATACCGCATGGGAAACGATTAATATTAATTATATTGATACCTTGATAGCGTCAATGAGCAGACGCCTCCAAGAATGTATCAATAATAATGGAGGTCACACCCATTATTGATTTCTTATATTTATTTATATAGTAATACCTTTATTTAAAAAAAAGTTTTCATTTAATTTTAAACTATAACTTGGTATCTTAATTATAATTATGTAATAAATTTTTGTCAAAAACTAAATATATACGTTGACAATAAGAATTGCCTTAGTTTTTATTTTCACTTTTATATTAACTACAGAAAAAAATGAAACGTCATAAAATATACATTTTGTAAGGACTAAATATTATGAATAGAGAGTTTAATGATTTTTTTAATAACTTACAATAATTAGTAGGTTAGATTTATTTAAAAATAAGTAATAATCAGTCAACCCAAATAACCATGTTTAGTTTTTGATTTAATTTAAAAGTTATTGCTTGTAGACGTTTTTTAAATCAAAATTATTTCTAATTTTATTTTGTAAACATTTCCTAAACAAAATTTTGATTCGATAATTAATCGAGCTATGGTGTTTAATTAGCGATACCTTCAAATATATTCTTTAAAGAAAAAAATTAAGTAAGCAACGTAAATTACCTATTTTCTAAAACGTGCTTAGTGTAATGATTCATTCTACAGTCCTTCTATAAGTTAACCCCTTCTAAGACTACCTGCTGTTAGAATTGTAAATGCCACACCCTTAAGCCCGCTTCACAGTGTGCAAACTTTTGTTTACAGAAATTGTGGTGTCCAAGTTTTAAATTTCATGAGTGTACTTGTACTCACGCAGTTAGTTATATATGTTTACGTTTGTCCTATTATATATTAGTTTAGAAGCATTTTTCTGTTTCATCTCCTTAAACTCTAAACTTGCCGATCTTCGACTACATATTTCAAGTTAAAAATTTACATGACTTCAAACTCTCCTTATGTAAAATAACTGCAAAAACAGCCCGTTTTTTAATCTATTTACACACATCTGCCAAAGAACAAGTGTTGAAGATTTGGCATTTATTTATTTTTGCTGTGATTGATCTATTACCATTCACCGAAACACGAGTTTTTTTTTTTTAATTGTGATACCGGGTGTAGATTAAATCCTTCTGGAGTAATGAGGCAGCAAATATTTTACTCTTAGTATAATTTTTGTAACAAAAGATAAACTACAAACTTTATCATGTATTTGTCTAGAAGCTATAAATCTAAAACTCTATATTAAAAAGGTTATAAAACATTTAAATTTGAGAATTTACATCCAAGAAATATTTCAATGATAAAATCTTGTTGAGAAACTTAAAAAAAGACATTGCGTATTTCTGAACATACAAAGTTATACAATATATTAAATGGAAATCATTCCAATTGATGATGAAATAAACAAAATCAGGACAAATGTTTAGGAATTTGGTATTTATCAAGTTGATCTGATTTCACAAACTGATTACAAAGAATTAATAAAAAAAAAGTTTTAGGGGGTGTGAGGTCGGCCTTTACGACAGAAAACGCAAAACCGTAATTGGCAACTAATGACCGCAAATTTACTATCTAAGATAAGAATAGGTCTTTGAAACCTTTAGGTAGAAAATTACACAATTTACTTTTTATTTGTGTAGGATTTTAAGAAGTTCAGGATAATGTGAATTATTTATTCAATAATTTTCCACGATTGTTATTAATGTTAAATATTTAATCTGTTTAATTAATTTAAACAAAATTTTTATTAATTACACAAATTGAAATCACTAATTATGTGTTTGTAATTTAATATTAAAATTAATTTAATTAATCTTCATTCATATATTCTGTAAACAAATGTCATTATTGTCAGTGGTAAAACTTGCAATTGACCGACAAAGTAAAACTCCCGTTCAATTGTCTAAAAAAAATCAAAATCCATAATTTAAGTAGCTGCGAAACACGAACGCACACACGCACATTCAACAACAAGAATAAAGCTGTGCTTACACAAAAAGCGCCCTATTAAAATATATAGAACAGACAATAAATATTTTAGAAAAAGCAAAAACGTGTCAACATCACGATTTGAAAAAATATTGCTTCCCATATGCTATGTTAGCATTACGGAACTAGAAAAATAATGTTCACATATATTATAAAAGGCGGTTATATTCGGTTCTTGATCGTACCGCAAAGAATAGAGACTGCCTCAGCAATAGAAGAATAATTTATTTGGCGGTTTATTACTTGGCGACTTTCCAAAATTAAGAGTACGTATTTATAATTGGTAATATAAATTAAACGCTCACCTAAGAATTTCTATTCTGATAAATAAAGAATTTCCTTCCAAAACTAAACATAATTGCAGTTAGGGAAACATGTTTCAGCAAGTTTTTCAGTTCGTAAAAACTTTTTTATATTCCGAATTCGTGAAAAATCGGTTATTAAAACATTTCTCTGTTGTAATTGGATGATTGAAGTTGAATATCACCGGTTTTCAGTCGCTTCTTATGCAAATTTCTCTCAAGAGAATCCTCTAAGGAAATTATCAGAAGTACCAAACAACATCAATTTAATAGCTTTCGGTAACTGATAAAACAACAAATTTACATTTAATTACACTAAGTAATCGTGTTTCATTATAAATATTTAAGGGAACGTTGTATTGATAATTTTAAGATGGCTTCTGCACAGTCAATCTTGAACGAATAAACTGTCGAAAATGTTCTTGTGTAACATTCTTTTTTCTGTTTGTCGATGTGAGTCGAACAGCGTTGTGATTGACATATTTATTTTTTAAACGCACCCTTATCTTTGTTTTTAGACAGTTAACTTTTGCGCTCTTAATATTAATGGTGTTATAAGAAAATATAGATAAAAACACATCTCTTTATTTTCGGCCATTTATTTTAGGCAATATGTTACAATAATGACGCAAAAAGTGTATGATAATCCTTTGTTTTAGCCTTATAATTACAAAAATTTTACAAATTGTTTAATTTTTGTGTTAAAAAATTTAAAGAAATTATATTTTATATTCTACGCACACTGACGGAAATGAATAGATTAAACTGGCTCATAATTCAGTCAAATTGTGTTTTTACTAGGAAAGTTTTGGGGTAGTTCTGATTTCTTTCATTTGCTAACAAAATTTTGTGATGTAACATTGACAAAATTGTCTACAAATATCACTACTTAGTTTTCTTTAGAAGAACCGTTCTGTCTCAAGCGCGAGTTGAAAATTGGCATATTTCAGAGGTCTCTGCAAAATTTACTTATTACTTCCATAACTTCATTTTTTATTAAAATGCTGTCATTTGATAAAATGTTTTCGGCACAAGTAGGTAATTAAAAAAAAGAAAGCTCGAAATTATACAAATTCAGATTTAAACCAGTTGGGAATGCGCAAGCTTGCATTGCCGGGATGAACAAAAGAACTGCTTATTTAGCTTAAAAATTTATAAAATTTTTTAAAAATTTTTTTCGGGAGCCGATTTACCCACTTTGCCGATGAGATAGACAAAAAATGATCGAAGCAAAAATGTCTTAGATTTTGATGTTCTATAGGAATCCGAAAATTTTCAAAAATGTCAACAGGAAAAAAGCTACGGACATCCAGACAGACAGACAGACAGACAGACAGACAGACAGACTTTGTGAATTCATAAGATGAACTTTTGTTCATCGAAAATTTAGGACTCTGTAACGGTATTTATTAAACTCATTTAGTATAAGCGATTCAATTATGTTATTTGTTGTCTTCGGTGTAATGTTGGTTGCCGTATTGAGAATATTCAAATAATTTTTATCACTATTTGATTTTAGAAATTGGCGGTTCTGGAAATGGTTTTTTCCAATTCTGATAAACTCTCATTTCCAATTTTTAGTGTCCTCTTTATCAATTCGAAAGTATCCACGTATGTAGATGGTCGGTTTTGAATTACTTCTTGGCACCATTTTTGTATTTTAGAATAATCAGAGCCATCCATCTTCAAATTTTCCCATTGGCAATTACGAATGGTTAATTATTAAATATTCAAGTTAAGCTAATGGTAAATTCTAATTTTTTAGAATATATATATATATATATGTCACAATCTTACTAGCATCACATCACATTGCTATCCAGTGGTAAGCCATTTCCTAATTTTGGAACTCTTATTATTTTATGTGTTTTGCAAGTTTTTATTTTCTGTTATTCCTTAAATTGTCGTCAGGCATTGTCGAGAAACCTAAAATTATAAATTTGGTTGTTTGTAAAACGGGTGTTGCATACCAAAGAGTAACAACCATCAACGTCAGGGTAGGATTTTATCTGATACTGGTTACCCTATTACCTTGAGGCTGCTGTTAGAACTATCAAGGCCCTGTTCACCCCGGTATACTGCTTACCATCGCGAGCTGGAGCTGGTTGAACCTACGAAAACTAACACCAAGCATTGTATTGCTGGGCAAACTGAGGTTAGATCATTCCTAACCATACCCATTTATCTGAAGCCACTTACCGCAATACTTAAGGCAACCCGTTTACGTAGTCTCTATAAATCCCTTGTTCTCATTTTCCCTTTGAGTTTACTTTTTGCACGTTTGGATTCATATTTGAAAAATTTAGAAAAATAAATTAAAGAGCAACAGGTAGGAGGAATTGTGGTAGGAAGAAAAAAGTGTGGTTTTAGCCTACGCAGATGACATGGTGGCCATAGCAAAAAAACAAAGTTGGAGATAAAAAGAATGATAAAGATGATAAAAAAGAAATTAGAAGTAAATGTAGAAGAGACAAAATTGTAAAATTTAAGAAGAAAAATGGTAGACCAAAGAGATGAGAATAGAAATGGGGAGAGGAAGAAATAGAAGTAGTGAACAAGTATAAATATCTAGGATATAAGGTGAGGTACGATAATAAAGATGATGAACAGAATAAGGAATTAGAGCAGAAAGAAAATAAAATTATAAGGGAGGTGTGGGTATAGTAGAAAGAGTATTTGGGAAAGACTTAGATAAGAAAAGGTAGATATTTAAAAAAATAGTAAAAAGTGTGTTGATGTATGGAGCGGAAGTGTGGGGATGGAAAGAGTGGGAGAAACTGAGGAAAATACAAGAATAGTATTGAAGTAGACACTAGGATTGGAGAAGGAAACACCAGGTTATATAGTAAAAGAGGAACTGAAACTGGAAACAATAAGGATACAGACAGGAAAAGGGCAATAAGGTATGAAGAAAAAATGGAAAGCAAGAGAGAAAATAAGATATTGTATAAGTGTTGGAAGGGGATAGAAGCGCAAACAAAAATTCGGTAAAGATGAGAAAAAAGATATTATGAAAGAGTAGGATATTCCAGGGGAGAAAATAAAAAAATAAGAGATAGAGAAAGAAGTATGGAAGAAAAATGAGTAAAAATTAGATAAAAGTTAATCGCAAGATTCAGAGTTGGTAATGATGAAAATGAAAACAAGTACTGGTGGAAGGACGAAAATAGGAGTGTAGAAGTGTAAGAATGGGTGAGAAAATATAGAACATTTGAAAGAGTGTAGTGAAATAAGAGCGGAGGAAAGAGGGAGGTTGCTAGGAGAGAAAGGGAGTGTATTGAATGGATGAAGAATCTGGTAAAAAAAAATAAACAAAAGAAGGATATAGAGAAATGATGAGAGTAGAGTGAAGAAAATAATTAGAAGAGTTATTTTTGTTGTTGTTTTTCGGTTGTTTTGTTATTTATAAGAATTATACATAAAAGTCGAATCATTTGTTAATTTATTATATGACAAATAAATTTAATTAATTGAATTGATTTAGTTTGCACCGATCTGCCACTTATATGTAAATTATAATCGTAATAATTGTAAGTTTATGTTACCTGCTGACTTACGTCGTGACGTTATCATATTTAGGGTTAGAATTTTAGTCAGATCCCTTATCTATAAAGCAAACAGTAATGGTTGTGGCAGGTACAGCACGGCAGTCAATTGGTGTATGACAAAAGAAAATAATTAGTTGTAATTCTAAGTAGTTATTTTTTTATTTAATTAAGTTAATGAGTAATACAGTGATTTATGGTAGCTTGCATGAATGTTTATCTGAACCCTTAATTTTTCTGCAGTTTTCTTTAATTTTTATAATTAACTTTCTTAATTATTTTTAATTACTACCATTCTTCTTCTGTTTTTCTGCCCTTCCGTCCTTGTCTTTCTTTTCTTGAAAAGTATTACGCCGCTTTGCAATTTGCCTTTAAATTTTGTTTGTGTTCATAACCCAACTTTTTATAATTAACTTTGTTTAAATCACGCATTTTCACCCTTTACGTCCTTGTTTATGTTTTACATTGTCTATCACTTAGTTTTATTTATCACACTTCGTCCCTTTTATCACTCTCACCTCACATTTTGTGTCCTGGCAAATGACCTTGACCTATTATTTCTACTTTACTTACATAACTAATACTAACTTTTATACAGGTTTTCTTTGGTTGGGAAGATTACTGATGCTGCGAGACACTTAACAATAATTGAAGATCATCATTACCTAGGATCAAACTATCCAATTTCCAGCAGAATTCAATGATCTTTCCGAACATAGCCGATTTACAAAAAATATGGAATTTTTGCCTTAAATTAATTTTAACCACCAATCCAACTCATCAGATGAACAACTTTCCTATGTGCTATTTTCGATATCTCAAGTTTGTTTTTAATTTTCGTATACGCATCTTTCTTTGTTCAGTTCTCTGTCTCTTTCTTCATATTCTTCTACGTCTATATCGGATCTGCCTTTTAGAGGCTCAACGTTTTCACACAGTTCTTCGCATGATGTGCAGATTGAGGAACAATCGAGGCTCGCCTTCCTGCATTCACAATTGCATTGACAGTTTTTTTTACATTTACAAGAAATATGTGAGAGTATTAAATTTGATGCAAGGTCCAAAGTGGTTCAAACTGGCACGAGACCACTTCTAGTTCTTTTTCACCTCTACTCATTTGGGTTTTTTTGTTGCTTGTCAGATGTGGTTTGACCGAATAACCACTGCTGCACCTGACAGTAAACACTCAGTGAATGTCCTCGTACAGCAGTTTCAAACTTGGGTCCTTTTTTGCATATAGATCCATGAAAACATGTTTCTTGAAGTAGTAATTTCTTTTTATGTGCATAAGGGCCTTTGTAAAATTCAATGATTGGTTTCAAGTCTTTGTTTTTCTGCAGGACATTAAGAAGTTTTAGTTTCCTTTGATTGAATAATGCAGAAGTAGTATGTGCTCTCATCGCATGCAGAGACAATATATAGTCAATACGATTTTCTCAGCAGTAACATGAGAGTTGTAGAGGCTTTGTAAAACCTTTCCTTTTCTAGGTTTCAGCCATCTTAAGAGATGTTGTGATAATTAAGATACCAGCTTGCTTTGAATCAATATTTGCATCATAAAGTTTTTCCATTAACATAGATATTAATCGGCTCTTGTTTTTTGGGTTTGCAAAAAAACTATCTTGCGAAACAGTAGACACCACCATTTCTGTAAATGATATGGCAACAAATTGTTTTTTGTTGCGCTCTTCTCAATTGTTCTATGCGCTTAGTGCTATCACAAGCCTCGTCAGGGTAGCCGCCGAAAACGACAAAGGCATTTGATTTGTAGTTTGACTTGACATATAACTGCTGCAAATTTCTGCATATGTTTGACCCTGACGCCATTTGACTCGGTGTAACATAAAACCCCCGTCGACGACATATTTGGTATCTTTCAAGTCGTCAGTCTGTTCAGTTGGTGTAAAAGCCTTGTACAAGTTGGATTTTGTTGTTTTCCTTATCTCATGCTCATCAAAAAGAGCAAGAGGATAGGGACGTAACGTAAAAAACCTTGCAGTTTTTCATCTGAATGTTTCGCAATGGTCATTCGTTAGAAAAGTGTCATTGGATTGATAACTACCGCCCTGACTTGTATTTTAATAGAACTGTTCATGATGGCAAAAGACAGAACTCTTTCGTTTTGTTTGAATTTTACAGTTTGAAAATCACTGTCAACAATGCGCTGTATACTTTTCATGCTTACCTCTTTGGACAAATGGCATTTAATTATCTCATCTGCGACAATACCTGTACTTAAAGATATTAGTTTGCTAGTCTATGGAAAGGGAGAATGCTCGTGAAACCAATTTAAAAACTTATCTGCGTCAGTGTTGTCTTGCTTTTGCATAGAATCGCTGCTGTCAACTTGTTGTTCTAATGTTGCGTGTTCCACTCTCGTCAAGTGTTCAATCTTTTGGCACTTATTATGCAGTGATGTTATTCCTTGTATCCATCTTGCCACAATGCTTTCAGTTATTCTACATCCCTGAGTAAGACCACTACTTGTCTTTATTGATTTTATCAGAGTTTGTTCAATTGCCATATCGCTCCAAGTTTCACACCATAGTTTCTGATTCCTACGAATACTGGAGAATCCTTGGGTGCTGAAACGTTTATATTCGGGAGATGGCATGTGGCATTTGGCCAAAGTTCTACAAACCAACATATGAACTTGTACTGGCCTTACATTGGCGTGACCAGACATAATTTTTTTAGTTGAGTTTGTCGCATATATGGTATTGAAAAGTTCAGTCAATCCACTACCTTGCATAATGTAACTAATTGCTCTCGTAAAAGATATCAGTAAGTAAAATCGACCAAGCCTTATAACAACATTTGACAAAGTAGGATTATCAGAACCGCTAACAAGGATGTCTCTTGCCTTGAGGTAGAGGAGTTTGCCAAATGTTACCAAACAGGTAACTTAGTTCAAAGATTTAGTTATCTCTACTTCCGTCAACAATGCTGTAAATATTGTATCATAATCACCTTGGAGGAGCGTTGATAAACAGCTGGTAAGCAATAAATGTTAGTTCATATGGTATGTCTCTTGTGACATCTTCCATGAAGCCATTCTATCTTAAGAGGTCAGGAATGTCTCTGCTTTTCCCATAGAGCCACAGAAGATCAAAAACAGATGGAGTCACAGTTTCAGTTGGTATGAACATTCATTTGGACCTTTTATCTTGATTTTAGCTAAATCTTGAAGTTTTGTCGTTTTAAAATGTATTAGTTAAACAGCTCTATAATTTCCATAAACCTCATGCGTGGGTTTCGTTTTTAGCCGAGGAGCTACTGCATGTTTTGGTGCAATACAAGAAATGCCAGCAATGACGTGAAAGGTGTGGTATCCGTCAATTGTATGTACATTAAAATTAACGTTATCGTACACCTGCTGTAGAAAGTACGGTTGGCCAACTTTCAGCGGATCGCCGGTAATTGCTGAAACTTCCAGACAAACAGCTTCTGTATAAGATGAACAAGACCCCAAAAAGAAAACTACATCAACCAATTTTCTTAAACCGTACTTTTTGTAGAAAAACACTGCTATTCTGACGAGGACTTTAAGACAAATTATCTGGGCCTTATTGCAGCTACAAAACTATAAGCAAACGCGTTGCTTTTTTTTCCAGTTATCATAGTCCCCATGTTTTTTGTGAAGTACAACTTTTCTATAAATATTAATAGTGTTTCAGGAATGAGTTCCTCAACTTTTCAGGTGGAGGGTACTGCTCTGTCTCATAAACCTGGCTCCGGATAACCTCAACAATAATAGCAGCAGCCTTCTGAACAATTTATAATCTTTTCTCTGGTCTATTTTTCAACGCCTGTCGATACCAAACATCGTTTAAGATTTTATAACCTGTATTTTTGAAACAAACTACAGGTTTCTTGTTTTGAGAAATTGTAACAATTATATAGCTTCCGTATTTTTAATTAGATTAGCTTTGATTGTCTTTTTGTCAGGACGATATTCACCCTTGATTTAGTCTACCAACTTATCAAACGAAATTTAACACTCCCGTTCACTATTCTTTAAATAATTGTAAACATCTTTTATTGCTCCTTCAACATCATCGGCAAATGGACCTTTTTTTAATTCTTTTTTTGAGTTATTGGGCGATTGTACAGTTTTCTCATGCATAAACTATGATACCGACAATCAGAGGCTACCAAGTCTGGACAGGGAGAAGTGGTTTGATTATAATTTTTCCATACTCATTATCACATTCTTTTGCTTTTTTCATAACAGTTTCTTTAACTTTTAAAACTCAAACCTGATACACGATATTGCAATTGGCTTCCTTTTTTCTTTGTTGTTCTATAAACTCAGGGTTATGACAAGACCACACACAAAACATTGAGTTTTGAAATTGATTGGTGGTTCAGTAGAACGTTTTTGAACTTGCTCACTACCTTCCTCAACTTTTTTCAATTGAGTGGTTTAACAAATAGAATTGGTCTACAACTTAGCCAATTAACGACGTTATTTTATAAAGGTGAGTTGGTGTTCTATTTGCAATAATTAAACACCTTGTTTTTTTATGATTAAGCTCTTACCGAAAATCTAAATTACTTTTGTAAAACCTCAACCTGCAGAACCGTTAATTTCTTAAAACTTTTGCAAGTATAAGAACATTTATTTTGCGTCGGATAACCACAACGAAGATGTAAAGAGTGTCGAATTTTGAAGACGTTTGGAAAACTGTTATGCTGATGTAAACGTCAACCAAAAACATGCCACATTTGTCTTACGCAGAAAAATTAAGAATAGTTACATTGTTGGAAGAAGAACGGTTAGAAAGAAAGGTAGCATTGAGGTTCAATATAACTAGAAGCACTGTGCCCAATATAAAGAACGTAGGATATGAACGGCAAGTCTGTAGTGACAGACCAAGTTGATCTAAGTTCTATAAGAAACCCATTCAATTCTGTCAAATAAAGGAGATTTAAAAATGGAGGAAAAGGTATGGAAGAAGAAATAGTACAGAGAGATATAGACGATAAAACAATTAAACTAATTCAAAAATATAACAAAAACCATGTAAACCACGTCATAAGCAACAGTAGGAGATTGGAATATTACACAACTTCAGAATGATTAAGACAGAGAGGAGGCCTGAGTTCAGTATTATTTATAACATACCTAGATAAAATAATAAAAACATACAAAACAAAAGTTAAAAAGTTAAGAGTAAGCAACAGAAACGAGTCAAAATAACGCAGTTGGTAACTTTTGCAGATGACGTAGTTTTAATGGCAGAACATGAGAATGAGCTTCAAAAAACTTAGAAATATGAAACAAGTTAGTAGAGGAAAACAAAATAAAAATAATTAAAAATAAAACAAAAGTAAATGGAATAAAAGAAGAAAAACATTTTGAAATAACGTTTGAAGGGACAAAATCAAAAATCTAAATAGATTTCAGTACTTAGGGGTGACATTAGATGCAAGAAAAACACAAAAAATCGAAATAAAATATAGAATTGAGAAAACATTAAAACTAAATAAAAATTTATAAACAAACGCATAATTTCACAAAAACAAAACTTAAATTATTCAAAACAATTTATAGACCAGACGGGTGTGAAGCATAAATATTAAACGGGAAACAGGAGAAAAACACACAAGCAGTAGAATTAAAATATCTTAGAAGAGTTAGAAGTGTGACGAAGATAGACAGACTGAGAAACGTAGATATAAGAAAATAATTAGATACAAAATCGATACTAAAATTCATAGAAAAAAGACAAATATGATGGTGGGGTCAATAAGGATAAAAGAGAAAACAAGAATAGAAGAAAACAAAAATGCAGACCTAAACTAACATGGAATACAGTAGTAGAAAGAATATTGAGGACAAAGGAAAAGTTGTGTAGCAATAGATAAGAAAAGTGGGAAAAATCATAGATATCCTAAATGTTACAAATGTGATGCGTGTGTGTGTGTGTGTGTGAGTGTGCTGTGTAGACAATGATACGTTGTAAACAAAAAGGACAATGATACATTAAGTTATGTTAAATAAAAATAATTATTTATTTTAAACCCTATACCTTAAGGAAGTATAAAAGGATCTAGATTTCACATACAGAGTGTTTTACAAAAAAGGTGACTCCGTCTCTAAGATAGGTAGAAAACTAAAAATTATTGAGGTTTGCGGTATAAAATAAGGATAAAAATTTTTAAAAAGACATTTTGAACACTTACCCTAATTGAATTTTACTTTATGTTCTTAGTCTTTATTTTAATTTTCTTCTTGTGATTTTTGTTTAATTAATAACCTTTACACCGGTATCAAGTTTTACCAAAAGTAGGGAAATTATGCCAGTAATCAGGACGCCACCTGTTATTGAACAGTTTGGCAACTTTTATCTAAAAATAAGAAAATACACCTTAATAATTGCATTCTGATACAAACCCTGTTGTCGGACAATTATCTGAAACATACAGTTTAAATTTCATCACCTAAATGCGCAAGTCATTATGATATTCACGTAGCCAAAGATGGCGATGTCTGAGTCTGAGTGTTACGTGCCTCTTATTAAAGAAAATTTATAGTGTACATACAAGAAGAGAATAGTAAGTACAAATTACATTTACTTATCTATGTCTGTATTATTTAATGTGTCTATAATTGGAATGTTGAGACTATGTATTTCTGCTAAGAAATAATTATTTATTATTTTGCAAACATTAAAAATTCGGTGTCCGAAAATTGGGCTACAAAAACACCAGCAATTTAGTTTTCAGACAGTTATCCAAAAACTAGTTAGTTTAGATGCAGATTAGGTTTCTCTGTATTGTATTTATAGAAGATCAAAGTTGAGAGTCTTTTCTCTGTCTAATCAATGATATGTATTATTGAGAGTCCAGTTTACGAACACAATGTATAGTTTATAGACGTCAATAAGATGTCCGAAAACTAGAATTAGCCCAACATCTAATTGTCGGACGCAGGTACATTTAAATGTTTTAAGTTATTTAAAATTAAGAACCAAAACACCTATGTCTACTTAGACTAGTAGCAATAATTACGCTCTAATGAAATTCTTACATACTTGACTGTTTTATTATGATTTAATTTTTTATTTTAGATGGCACCGATAAATAAACATATTACAGTCAAAAATAAAGTTACCCAAGAATGTAAAAGTAAAATTACTAAGAAGAAAACTAGAAAAAAATTATGTGTGCATTGTAATGAAAATCTCAAGCAAGCTCATTTCGAGACACGAAAAAATAAATTAAATCTACGCAAAGCAAGTAAAATATTCAAAGTTCCAAAAAGTACACTTCATGACAGAGTAACAGGAAAAAAGCCAAACCAAAACCGCACCATCGCCAATTCTCTCGCAAGAAGTAGAATCAAAAATAACTGAATGTGGCTAAATCTGAATTTTCTGTGTCAAAACCTGATCTTTTAAACACAGTGGCAAAAATATTGGTAAATCACCACTTATTTAAAAATAGGAAACCTGGCCAGAAATGGTTTAGATTATTTTTAAAAAAGCACCCGCATATTTCTGTACGTGTAGCAGAAGGAATAAACCAAGCTCGAGCTTGTATTTCTGAAATAGAAATCAGAAGTTGGTTTACGGGACTTAAATCTTTTTTACAAGAAATAAACGCTTTGGATGTTTTAGAAAACCCAACCCGTATTTTTAATGGAAATAAAAGTGAATTCTTGTCATGCCCTAAGACTGGGAAAATTTTGGCATCCAAAGGTTTTAAAAATGTATTAAAAGTATACACTGGCTCTGAAAAAAAATATATAACAGTTTTGGTTGTATTTAACGCTGCTGGAAAAATTTGTCTACTACTTGTAATTTTTCCTTATATAAGGCCGTCTAGGGCTATTGTGAAAAACATGCCGCCCAATTGAGTATTGGGAAAATCGGACAGTGGTTGGATAAAGTCTGATGTGTTTTATGAATACATTGGAAATGACTTGAATAGACGGCTTCAAGAAAATTAAATTAGTAAACCTATTCTGTTATTAGTTGATGGTCATAGAAGTCGTATGGCACTAAGTAAATTTCGCAACAATCATGAAATAATAGTGTATGCTCTGCTTCCGAATACAACCCATTTCCTTCAACCAGCAGATGTAAGTGTTTTTAAGCCTTTAAAGCAAGAATGGTGAAAAACAATAACCGCATGGCAAAAGAAACCTGAAAATTTAAACAAATCAGTAACAAAAACAAACTTTTGTGTTTTTTCTACTGAAGCATTGCATAACGTCGATATGGAAAGATCCATAATAAATGGATTCCGAAAATGTAAACTTTATCCATTTGATCCCGATAGTGTTGACTACACAAAATGTGTTTGAAATAATTTACAAAATTTTTTAATCTAAACAAAATCAACAGTGTTCATCAAAACCATCTAAGCCATTTTTGACATATCAAGACTTAAGAGCAGCAGAGAAAGTCATTAACTAGCTACGGTATAAGCGTAAAAATTATTTTAAACAAAATTTCTTTTCTTGAAGACACACAACTTGTTAACACCAAAATTACCGATGAAATTGAATACGTTTTTCCTGATAATGAGACTGATAAACGTGTGCCTGAGCCTGATAACGACTTGATTGCTAATCCAATTACTAAGAACAACAAGACTGATACACCTATACCTGGTAATGATAAGACTGATATTATTCCTCTGCAAGATAACGGCTGGACTGATAATCCTATGCCTGATAATAATGAAGCTGATAAGCCCATCTTTAGAAGTGACGAGACTAATATTTATATTTCTGATGACGAGACTGGTAATAATATTCCTGATTATGACTGCGCTCCTAGTCCTATACCAGATACAAGCAGTGTCATCATCGAAAATCTAAGTTCGATGACTTCATCAGAAGTCTTAACATCTACTACCCATACTAATCAGCTCAAAAACTCAACAAATATTGAGGTTGTTTTTCTTGACCAATTAATCAGCACCATTAAAAGTGATAACAAAGATAACAACAATAAAATTATTGAAAAGAAGAAATCTATAATGGACAAAACGATGAATCGCTAAAGAATAATAGTATAGAAAATGAAGACAAGGCAAATCAAAATAAGAACAGCTTGTGTAAAGAAATTATAACAATCAGAAAATTAGTAAGTAAGCCTGTAGAAGTTGATAAAAATAGTATTTTGGAAAACTGTATGGAAGATGGCAAAGTAAGATCCATAGATAATACCTATGACAAAATCAATGAAAATTATGACGATCAGAATGGTGAAATAAGTATGCAAAAACAAATGTGGAATAGCGGAAATAAAGAAAACTACAGTACAAATACTCAAAATAAAAAACATAACAAAGAAAGTGATGACTTAGAACACATGAAAAAGAGAGTTGGAACAAGCAATTTTCTGAACCATCTTAGTTATCCTGAACCAATAGTATCTAAAAAGGAAAAATTGTCAAAGAGAAACTGCCTAGTGCGATTTTATCTCAGGCATGGCAAGATTTTTATCAAAACAAAGAAAATGCTAAAACAAAAAAAACTTAAAGATGCAAAAAGAAAGAAAGAAGAACGAAAATCTAGAAAAGCAAACAAAACAAAAACAAAAAAGTTAAAGGCGACAAAAATTGCTCCAGCAAAAAATTTGTACATTGGTCAGAATAAAAGAAAATGTGCGCGAATTGTGCCAATGATTTAGATTGTGAAACAGAGCAAGACGGAGAAAAAATATTGGATGTGTTACCTGTCCAAGATGGTCTCATCTTCATTGTACTAATCTCAGTGATATGGCCTATGAAGAAGCTGCAATGATGGTTTACCAAAGTGATATTTGCAAATAATCAAAGCTTACCTTTACTTTTATTACCTATAGCTTATACGTAATAAAACGTAATCCTAATATTACTTTTTGAATTTTAAAAATTAAAAATATATATTTGTTTAATATTTTATTAACCTTTTTATTCTACATATGTATGGAGGTAGTGATGACATTTACACATGAAACAAAATATCGGTTAAGTGGCCACCGTTGCTCTGTTGGCAGGGATGCACTTTTTTGATAAAATTTTGCAGTACATTTTGCAGTAAGAGCTGCTGGATTTGAGGTGCAATTTCTTCTTTGAGTTCCGCAGTTGTCTCAGGATGGTTCGCATAGACCTTACTTTTGGCGGACAGTTTTGGTCTCCGAAACGAGAGATTACTCGACCTGAAAACTTGGTTTGTAACAAAGTTATTGTTTTCCTTGCGGTGTGACAGGTAGTGCCATCCTGTTAAAACTACATCTTATTTAAGTCTATTCCGTCTAATTCTTCTTTTAAAAAAAGTTTGTCAACATAACCCAGTAACGATGACCTTCATCATTTTGAAAAATATACGGTCCAATTCTCTCTCTTGCTCACACGGCACACCAAACTGTCACTTTTTGAAGATGTAATGGAAGTTCTTGAATGACATTTAGATTTTCATCTCCCCAGATACGAGAATTCTGTTTGTTAACGATGCCGTTGGGGTGAAAATGAACCTCGTCACTAAAGATGATTTTGTTGTGAAATTCATCGTCAGATTGCAGTTTTTCCAAGATCCAGCTGATAAAGTTTCTGCGCTGTCTATAATCGTTAGGCTGCAGCTGTTGAGTCAGCTGGATTTTGTAAGCATGAAAGTGTAAATCTTTTTCAAAATTCGTTGAAGAGTGCTGCGATGAATGTTTAGTTTCTGGCTACGATGTCGAATGGAGGTGCTTGGTCGTGCTGCCACACTGTCCCTTACAGCTGCGATGTTTTTAGCCAATCTCTTTGGACAATGACGGATAACGTCTCTGTCATCTTTCAATAAAAACGTCCGCCAAAATGATCACGTAACTTGCGAATAGTCACAGTAAAATTTTCCGCATTTTTATAATGGGTTTTCACTATTAACAAACGTTCTTCCAAGCTATAACGCACCATTTTCGTAAATGTCTATGTTTTAATTAAACAAACAACAAATATGGCTGACTCAACAATTGACAGTCAAAAATAGCGCGCAATTCAAAATTCAAGTTCTTGCTGAGACACCCTTTACTAGTTATACGAAAGTAATCCTATGAAATGTTAGGTTATTTATTTTTTAAACTTTCTAAATAAAAAAACTTCATGTTTTATATTTTATTTATTAATGTCTGAAAACGGGTACATTTTCGGACACTCAAATTTTTGTGTCTGAAAACTGGTAAATTACTGTCCAGATTTAGGCACACCAGAGTTTTTATTTTGTTATGGCTGATGGACTATTTTCTTCATGAAATAGTGAAAATCAAGCTTTATCAAGGAAAGCACTAAAAAACTATTTAGTAAGTATTGCATTTGAAAATATTAATTTTATAATTACTTTATATGAAGTTGAAATTCGAAAATACACTAAATGACCAAAACTGGCCCTACCTTTTGGTGTAAAATTGAATGATGTGTAAGTTCACTTAAAATTTGGATAATAAATTTAACCTTAAAAAGTTATGTTCAATACTACTTGGTACGAACCGTGTAACTAGCGTCCTCTATGAAAATCATATATAAAATAAATTTAGTGGGATGTATCAGCTTTCAAAACATATTCGTTTAAAATTTCATTACAATGTTTCCAGTAGTTTTGCCAAAATCGTAAAAAATGTTTATACATTTTTCTTTTCAACGCCCTTTTTCTTGAATACGGATGGCGTTACGAAAATTTTACTAAGCAAACACCCTGTATATCTATAATAAAAAGCGTTTTACAGTTTTACGGAATGTAAAATAAATTTAATAATCTACATAATTAATTGTTATTTCATTCAAC